>CANXYC010508721.1:0-14461 GCA_948193065.1 Aleurites moluccanus
ACCCGTAATTTGGGAGCCAGTTGCGGCAGCGCAAACTGGGCTCCGGCGGGCCAAAATATGAAAATGAGCCAAACCCTTTCTTTGGGTCTATTATTGATATATATCATCATTTAAGTCCTATTTGAGACTTATTTTAATGTAATTATGCTAAATGAGACATTTGCATGTAATATGCTATAACAGGACTACTTCGATGGTGTATAAATAAACCATCGGCTGTGATCACAGATATATGTTATGGCCTTTGCTAGGGAGGGTAAAAATATTCCCTATGCCATGGTTGATTGGGGGAGATGTGATGAAATGAAGCTACAATATGATATATGACATGTTACAGACATCCTGTTATATTATATGCATTATGATTCATGCTATGTATTTCATTATGCTATCATCAACATTTCTATTTATTGATCATTAATGGATAGATGTGACTGTCATGAATATTATTGCATACTCATATATATAGAATGACTCACTGAGTATATTGTTATACTCATCCCTTTCAGTGATTATATGATTTCAGGACCTCAGTGAGGAAGTCATCCATTAGCTACACCATCTTCAGCCTTGGATCAGATGTATGTATTGAGGTCAGTCCTGTGTATAGAGTTCCTTGGTATATAATGTATAGAGGTTTGAATAGACTTAAGTAAAATGATTAAATGATTAAATGGTAAATTGATATGATATGGATATGTATATATTGTACATATATATAATATATGAGTTTGAGATGAAATGTATATGTTATATGATATGGATGAAAATATTGAAGTGTATTTTGAGTTGCAATTAATCAATGGAGGATATAAGGGGATGTATGTTATATTGGGAGTGCATATTTATATGTTTTGCGGATAGCTTAAGTCAGAGTTACAAAGGAAACTCTGTCAGTTTTTCTGCATGATTGTTATGATGTTTTAAAAAAAAAAATTATCACCTAAAATGAATCACAGGTTAAGTTATGAATGTGAAAGTAAAAGCATGGGTTCTTTGAGGTACTGGTGACTTAGGCATTACCCGTACCCTAGGACCGTCATAGTCTAAAGTTAGGCTGTGACACTGATAAAATGAAATTTATATGTTTTGAAAAAGATTTAGAAGTGCCATGTATGATTGTTGATCTGTGAAGTTGAGGGTGTAAGGATGGCAAATTATTATTTTAGTGCAGGCTATGTAATTCTTGAGAGACCCAGTTTTGGGTCGGGATTAAGGTTAAAATTTCAAAGGAAACTCTCGTAAATTTCCTGTAAGATTTATAAGTAATAAATGGAATTTAAGCATTTATGAATGAATTAAGATTGATTGAATGATTGATAACTGAATTGTTCATGGGTTCTATGGGTTTCCGGTGACCTTAGATCTACCTGTGCCCTAGGACCGTCTTTAAGATGTCTTAAATTAAAAAATAGTCAATTTTGTCCTTTCTTGATAATGCAAAGATATCTCTTTATTTTGTTTTCACTTTGCTTTTGGAAAAGATACTTAGCAAATGACTCTGATTTTGTTTTCTATTTACGCAGCCTCCAACAGATTAGGTTTTTCATACTTATCAGATATCTTGTAGGATGGAGACAGTTTTATTTGGAATGTTGTCCCATATAGATATTTAGGAGGAGTGACTTTGCCAGCCGGAGGATTCTCATCAATGCCGTCAGAAAGACCATTAGCTTATGCTTCTTCTTTTTTTCTTTTTCCTATCATTTGTCAGTCCCAAACTAATGAGGATAATGTATGATGTTATAAATTTATAGATGTTTTGAATATTATGTACGCATGATGCTAACTTTTGGGTGATCTAATGCTAACCCCCCTATTTTATGAAATGCATGCATGCATGTTACGTGATCTTGAATGATCTATGCAGCTTAAATGTAAATTTATGCAAGTTCAATGTATTTGGAAAGTAAATTTATGCAATAAGTTGCAATTTTATGCAATGGAATACAATTTTATCTATTGAAATGCCCCGAAATGCCCCAGAATGCCCCATTTTTTAAGGAAGGTGATTTAGGAGAAGGGTGACTTGTCAATTTGGACAGTCAGGAGAGCTTTGGAATTTTGTTTAGCCTAGACTTGGAATTTTGTCCAATGGATAAGTTGTTGAATTTTAATAAAAGATTTGTCAACTTGCGCTTTTCTAAGGGTAATTTGGATATTTTAGGAAGTTGACCCACTTTTTGGGAATGGTGCTTTGGAAGGAAGATGACTAAGTCCTTCTGATGGTCATTAAGATCAAGAGATTTCAGCTTTCTTGTTTGACCTTGGTTTGGCTAAAAGGTGATTTTGACAATATTGTCATATTGGTTGTTAATTGGAGCCATACTCAGCCTAGTTGAGTATGAAGGATTGGTTTAAACCATGCTCTGTTTAAGCCTAAGGATTATCTTGGAATGTTGGAGTTAGTTTTGGCCTTAAATAGATTGGTCCTATCAGATCAGTCGAAACCATAAAGGTCATTTTGGAAGGTTATGGTCAGGTTTAGCCTTAAGTTGATTGGTCCTATCAAAAATATTGAAACCATGAAGGCCATTTTGGAAGGCTATAGATAGGTTTTGTCTTAAGTGGATTGGCCACGTCGGATAATTTGAAATTATAAAAGGTTATTTTGGAAGGCTATATAGTCAGGTTTAGCCTTAAGTGGATTAGTCATGTCATATCGGTTAAAACTATAAAGGTTATTTTAGAAGGCTAAGGTCAGGTTTGGCCTTAAGTACATTGATCCTATTAGAGCAGTTGAAAATATAAAGGTCATTTTGGAAGGTTATGGTCAAGTTTGGCTTTAAGTAGATTGGTCCTATCAGATCGACTGAAACAATAAAGGTCATTTTAGCAGGTTATGGTTAGGTTTGGCCTTAAGTGGTTTGGTTTTTGTCTGGACCAAAGGATGGGCTTTAATGAAACCATGTTTGTTTGGCTCTTATTGAATGAAAATGAATTTTTCGACAGCTCTAACTCAACATTAAAGGCTATCCTACAGTTGATAATCTCACTCTTATAGGATCTGATGGTTCTTTTAGGTTGTGGCTATCCCAAAATTAGTTTGGACATTTTGGAGTTTTGGCTGCTTAGGTTGTCCAATGAGGGTTTTAATCTTATGGACCTTGATATGCGATCCACGAGATGGGTTAATTTTTGGTTGTGTACCTAACTTAACTTCAAAAGGGTAATGGGCTTTCAATATGGTAAATGGCTTGGTTATTTGGATAATCCAATAATTATTTTTGTAGGTTGGACTCTCTTGAGAGTTTTGACTTTGGTTTCACAAAGGAAAATGTGTTTGAGAAGTTTGCTTCATACAACCTATGAGTTCTAATGAATTGATTTCTATTTTTCCCCTGAAACTTGAGTTTCAAAAATGATGGGTTAATCCTTTTGAAAAATGGGATTGATTTTTGGTTTCAAGGATGGGTTATGGGCTTTTCATGAACAAATGGATTTCAGGAGTCTGTGAGCCCCTCTCCTCTCTCACGCCCTTCACATCTTTACCTCAAGCCCGTGCAAACCAAACCTAGCAATACAAGCCCATGTCAAATCCACCAAGCTAGTGAGCCTTCTATAACCTTCACAACCTTGCAGATTTACCAAGCTCAAAATATTTGTCTTTAGCATTAAAGCCCATATAGCCTATTTTTCAAGCCCGTGAAGCTATGACTTGATTCAAAGCCTTCCAAGCCAAAACAGATAGATTTGGATGTGCAATTTTTAAAATTCAAACATTTGAATTAAAGAAAATAAGGAAGGATTAATAGGGATTTTATTTGCCAACAAATAAACTTAATTAAAGTAGCAAATAGGGGGATATGCCAAATAAATGAAATGAACATAAGCTTAAAGGAGCCAGCATCCATTTTTCTTTGTATCAATCATCTATTCCAAGTTTTAGTTATGTTTATCTTTGTAATTTTCTGTTTTTTTATTTTATTTTAGGCCAATAAATAGTAACCAAATTTGGGGTTAATTTCTATTGTATTTTCCCTTTGTAATTGGGGGTATTCTAGGCGATCATATCTAGTAGTATCCCTATTCTCCATTTTGAATTTACAATGATTAATTGCAATATTTCATTATTTTAGTCAATATGTTTGAATCAATTATAGATTGGAGCATCGTAACAGCGCTACTTTGAAATAAAATTTCTTTTCTCTTAAACTCGTGATTTATTTAATTGTATTTGTTTAATTATAATGATTATAATTGAATTGAGTAATGTGTTTATAGTTGTTGATTCTGTCATGAACTAATTTTCATTTTCTATGTGATTTAATGGAATTAATTAGATAATATATACTAGGATTTATATCTTGATGCCTTGAATTTAATCAATTTATTAGTTTATGCCTTTTTCAAATTATGAGTGCTTAACAAATATTCATATAGCGATTTTTATCCAAGAAGATATAGGGTATGGATTTAAATCAAGAAAAAACTAATAAGATATTTAAGATGATAAATCGGGAACATAATCTTAATTCAAATTAGAGTTTTCCTTAATTGGTAATTTAGATTAAATTCTTGGTTGTTAGATATAAATCTCTTGCACGCTAAACCTAATTAGGAAAATTAATGACCCTAGATTTCATTCACATATTTCACCAAAAACTCTAAATTTTTTTTTTCTTTCTTATGCCAATTTTTATTCTTTTTATTTTCTTTTCTTTAAAATTTCTCAATTACTCACTTTCACACTTTTCTCAAACTCTCTCTCTCCCTTAAGCCATTAACTTCTTTGACCCTTTTCTTTAATTTCTCTTTAATTTTCTTATAAAAAATCTCAAAACTTTGATGAGGGTGTTTAGGAATTTTATTTTCTTTTCATTTTAATCATTTTTAATTTATGACAGCCTTCAATTGGATTTACACTAACCAAGCCTTCCAAGATTAAAAAAAAAACAAAAACAACCTTAGATGCCCTTATCATTAAAACTACCATAACCTCGTGCACTTATGAGTATAATCATAACCTATTCATTTTAAGACGGTCATGATGGATGCTTTTGCTATCTCCCAACATACTCAAAGAGAGTTGTCAGTTTAATGCTACATATTATTCAGAGGTGAACTTTTGTAACTACTCGTTTAGGTAAAAAGCCTATACAAGTGATATATGAATGCTAAAATTCAAAATTAAATTAAAAGTCAAATTAAATTAATTTTGAAAATATTTAACCAATTGTTAGCCCTCTTATTATTTTCTTTTTAGAAAATGATTTCTTCTCGGTGGAGTTACCTACTATAAGGCCTCGCCTAAGCGCCCATCTAGTCCGCTTGAAATCAGAATGCTTGTTTTGGTTATTTCTCACTACTCAAGGTGGTTGTCGCCTTACATTTGTAAATTTTTTTAACCATTCAGGAGTCACCATCTTAATTTATTTTTCATAAAAAAATATAGAGTAAAAAGCAAATTTGACTCTAATTAAAATCCAATGAAAAAGTGCATCAGACCTTCGAACCAAATTTGGATTGGAGGACTAAATTTTTAGTTAAGGAACTTGAATTTGGTTTTAATTTAATCATGACATGAGAGCATTTTTTTGTATCAGCAGTTATTTGGATGACATTTATTGGATGCAAAATAATAAATAAATCAAAATAGTAATAAGCTATTCATTCAAAACTATAAAGAATTTAAAGCAATAATTTAGTTACATTTAAATAAATAAAAAAGGGATATTAACTCTTACCCTTATAGGTTTTAGGTTAATCATACATTTTTTAAAATTATCCTAAGATAAATACAACATTAAAGCAAAATAAAAGTGAGGCAAGGGGAAAATAGTTTTTTGAATTTTTTGGAATTGATGCTTAATTTAAAGCATGCCTATGTATCCCTTCGAATGGGAATTAAAATCTGCGTAATTCACCTTTCTTACGAAGGGAATTTGGTTTAAAAAGAGGAAGTGCCAAGGTTTAAAATAGAGTTTTTGTGTGCCAAGGGATGCTTAGGCTTAAAATAGATTTTTGAGTGATAAGGGATGTTTGGGCCTAAATGGAAATGGTTGCGAAGGGCCATTTGGGCATAAAAAAATGGAATTTAAGATTCCTTAAATTGAAGAGAGTTAAGAGATTTATATCTTTCTTTGTGTTTTTTCGAAATAAATATGGTCCAAATGTCTTACTATATCATAGTTCTAGTTTTCTATTTGAGGCTCTACATGCCAAATTTTTCTTCTATTCTTTCAATTTATAGAGAATTAAAGAAATTAGCTTGAATTCAAAAATAATTGAACTTTTTTTATAAGAAATATTAAATTGAAGGGAGAATAGAGAATTAGTTAGAGAAAAATCAATCTAGTTAATCAAGGTGTAAGGACAAATTGAAAAAGGGGTCTCCTATTGTTAGGCCTCGCCACAACAGTGTCGCGGTAGGTCCGATGGGCGCCCCCATCTTTTAAACGAGTTTCGGTCTCATGTCGTTAGAATAATAAAGGAGGTTATGTTTCTCAATTCACTAAAAAGTTTGTTTCATCTCTATTATAATACTTGTTTTGAGTTCAAATCTGTTTTGAAAATAAGTTTTGGAGAGTCGCCACCTTAATTTAATTTTTGTTTAGAAAATATAAGGAAAAACCCAAAAATGACTCTAATTTAGTTTTGTACAATGGATAAAATCACTAGCCCTTCGAACTGATCTATGTTTGGGGACAAGGTTTTCAATTTAAGAAATTCTGACTTGGCTAAAAATTTGTTCATACTTAAAATTATAATTTCATGAACAAAATAAGATGCTAAAGCAAGTAAATAAATCATTAATTGAAAGCAGTACATAAATGTAAATCATTTCTATATTTTATTTAGATTTATGGTGTTAACTCTAGCCCTTATGGGTTATAGGTTAACCACAAGAGTCTCGACGCACTAGTTCGATTGATGGTATTAACTTTAACCCTTATACGTTCTAGATCAATCACAAATCTGGCTGGTCGAGCTTGGGGAAGATCAATAGGGGGTATTGGGTGGCAGACAGGCAGTACGGATGAATATTGAGGGTGAAAAGAAGATGGAAGTAGGTAGTGGTAGTGCTGACGAAGCAAAGGCCAACAGATTGGTAAGCCTATATAGACACAAGGTAGAAGAACTATGAGGAAATATATCCAAATTTTAGATATATGTTAGAAAAGGTGTTTAGGTTTTTTGGATTTGTCGCTCCATATTAGAATGTGCCTACGTATCCCGTTGAATGGGAATCAAAATCCGACGTAGTTTGCCCTCTTACGAGGGGATTTCCAATATGGTTGGAAAATAAGCTTGGCATTTGATCAGGTCAAAGGCATATTTTTGGTCATGGGTCTAACTCAATTTGATAAAGATCATAATCCTAGAAAAGTAAGCTTTATACCTTCCATGCAAATTTATAGATCAAGAGCGGTCAGAGTGCTTTGTCGAACTGGAGTTTCACTTTTGATGTCAACAGCTCGGGGCCGATTTGGATGTTTGATATTGACTAAATTAATCTAAGAAATATTAATTTAAGGTAATATTGTCCAACTTTGAGTCTTCGACCTCCTCAAAATCTAAGGAATACTTGAGGAGCCGATTTTGAACCTAAGGAAGGCAAAATTGTTCAGGACTTCAGAGGGAGAGAAGAGAGAGCTAGTTGAGGAAATTTTGACTCAGTAGCAACGTGTTATTACAAATTAAGGGTGGAGGGCTATTTATAGAGGCCTGAAGGGTATTTTGACCATCTGAATCTGAACCAGATCAAGAAAACCCGCCGGTGTGTCTAGTGGCTGACACTAGGCACACTGTGTCAAATTGGGCTGAAGAGGGCGGCTAGGCAAGGTGCCACTGGAGGATCCACACATGTGTGGCCAATTTTGCCACTGTGCTTGGTAGATGACACCAGGCACAGTGGCATCTAACACAAGACACAATTGTGTCAGCCACCTAGCTCTACTTTGGGTCTTCGCATATGTGTCCGATTTTCATCTGATTATCCATTTTATCCATTTTTTGAGCCTCTAGTGGCACAGTTAGGTCCAATATGAATCCATTTGAGGTCTAAAGGTGCAAAACTCGGTGTTCATAGCTACCCCCTATCTAATTTGGTGGTTTCAACATGCAAATTGGATGGTAGTGTACCAGGGTGCTTTCGTCTATTTGAAGTTGAAGGAGCACACTTAGGCATTGTATGAAGGTGTCTACTGCCTTAAAAACCTATTTTGTTTTATTTGGGTTGATTTCTGATTTTCCCATTCTTTTTTAGTTTTTGATATTTCCCGCATAACAAAAGCAATATGGGTCAGATTCAAACATATAATAGCTCAAAAAATAGAGAAAATTCATGCGGTCATAATGGAGTTGATGAATCAGCAATATGATGTGAGATGAGCAAGATATCGCAATTTTATGCATTTATAACAAGCTGTGGGACATGTCCGTCGTTTTAAAATTTATTAAAATCTATAATATGGGCTTCCACATTTCATTTCTTCACTTCATTTCCAACTTCTCCATCTTTCTCTAGATATTTTTACTCTATATATAATATTTCTTCATTTTTAGTCTTGAATGGCTTCCTCATCTAGCACTTTTGTCAGCAAGTATGTCTTGCCTCATAGGAATGATGACCCAAAGGTGCTGCTAAAAGAGCCAGAGCAACATGTATCTTGGACTGGGCAACAGGAGGCATGTTTTCATATTCTGCTATTTAGTTCACTTGTTTGTTTTGTTAGTCTATCTGTTTTATTGTCTGTTTGATTATCTGCTTGTCTCTTTTCTTAGTCTGTCTGTTTGGCTATCTGTCGGACTGTTCTATTAGTCTGTCTATTTGACTGTATGTATGACTGTCTATTTATCTATTTTATTAGTCTATCAACTTCATTGTCTGTTCGTCTATTCTATTAGTCTGTTTGCTTGATTATTTATTTGAGTATTTGTTTGTCTATTATTTTAGTTGGTCTATCTGATTGTTTGTTCATCTATTATGAAAGTATATCTGTCTGACTGTCTATCTAACTGTCTGCTTGTTTATTCGATTCGTCTATTTGTTTAACTTAATTACCATTTTGCTTGTCTCATTGGCACTTTGTTTGTCCAATTGTCTGATTACCATTCTGATCGACTTGATTACTACTCTGTTTGGCTCATCATTCTGCTTGGCTAATTATCTAATTACCATTCTGCTTTGTTAATTATATGATTGCCATTCTATTCGTCTAGCTGTAGCATGTTAATCTAAAAAACAGAGGTGGTATTCAGAATTTGTCATTTATTCTAGGAACTATGGCAGAGAATGGGCACCTGAGGGAGGCACTAAAGCCAACTGGATTCCATTTCTTCTTGGATTATGATCTGGGTGCTGAGAGTCATGGCGACCTAATGAAGGCTCTTGTTGAGAGGTGGTGGCATACCACTAATACCTTTCATTTCCCTTATGGTGAATTGAGGATGACTCCACAAGATTTGAGTATGTTGATAGGGATCCACTTTAGCATTAGGCCGTTGGATCTTTGTCATGATTGGAGAAACGAGTACACTCCAACTATTCCTCGGTCTTGGCTTTTCAACCATTTGAAGACATGTAAGAGTTTATCAAGCATTGAAGGAATTGTTAACACGATGTCTCATCTTTAATTGTTGCTTATCATTGGTTGCACTTTTGGACGCACATGACATGATACCATGGACCTAAACCTCCTGAAGAACTTGAAAGATCGGTCAATTATGGGTCAGTAAGATTAGGGTGGTGCAGTCTTGAGCACCATGTATCAGGAGAAGATTGACCTCTTCTTTGGTTCTTACACTTTGTATAGGGGGACCTTTTTCATTTGGAAGGTAACCCTTTCTTTCTTATTATTTTCTTTACTTATGGTCATTCTGATCAATCAATTATTATATGCTTGCTATAACATTTGATGATTTAACCTATTCAGGCTTGGGCGTGTGAGTATTTTCCCTCAATTTCTTCTAATTTGAAATCATCGAGGCTTGATTTGTTTCCTATTGGCCGCTGATGGAGCCAGAAGAACTAGGACAAAATTGGGAGATGTAACCTCCAGACCCTGCTGTCTTTCTTTGGCACTCTGATGCCTACTTAGGTATATAGGTTTTCCATTTGATCATTTTGTTGGTGCTTTCCTCATTTTTAACTTATTATTGATATGCAGGTCATATTTCAGCCTTGCGGGGAAAGATTGCTGATGATGCCAACAAATATGATATTATGTCAAATTTTATCTGGATGTCAGGTGCTCTTGCGATCCCCATATTTTTTGCTGTACTACCTGGAGGAGAGAGTGACTGCCTAAACTGTGGGTAAAAGTGTGGTTCTAGATCATCCTCCTGTGCATATGCGATGGGGTAGGCGCATTCGGTCCTCTACAGAGTCATACTAGGGGATGCCTTGGGAATTGTTTCATGGTTCCAAGAGTTCTTATATTGACTTCTTATCACGACCCACTTTTGGACCACGATGGTCCTAGGGCATGGGTAAATCTAAGGTCACCGGAAACCCGTAGAACCCATGAACAATCCATTTATCAATCATTCAATCAATATTAATTCATCCATCAATGCTTAAATCCCATTTATTACTTATAAATTTTATAGAAATTTTGCCAAAATTTCCTTTGTAACTTTAATGCTATTCCAGACCCAAAACTGGGTCTTTCAAAAATTACATAGCCTGCACTAAAATTATTTTTTTACTCCCAATAATTTTCCTTCCTTATACCCTCAACTTTATAGTTTCACAGTTTTTACTCAATAACTCTTTCCTCACTTAGAATTTTTCAAATTTTTTTTACAAAAATCTAATTAACATATTTATCTATAACTTTCATGTTTTAACTATCTTCAAATTCAGTCATTAATATTTAGGAATATTAGCCACAAATTACTGCTTTAAAATATATTTCAGAAACTATATAAATCCTAGCTTATTCTTTACATTTTTAACTTAATTTCCTCAATTATTTGCTAAATCATGCTATAGAACTTTTAAATACAATTAAAAATAATAAGTTCAGAATCATTACCTTGCACTTAGATGATTTTTTTTCCTTCTCCTTTTCTTTAAAAAGTAGCTTAACATAATCTACATCAATTTCCTCTTTTCCCTCTTCTTTCTCTCATCTCTTCCTATTTAATTTTTGGTTGATTTCTTTGGAATATTTGGAACTGTTTAGTAATCTCTTCTCAATATGGTTCAGCCATGCTCTTAATATGGTAGCCAACATATCCCTTTTATACACCAAAGTCAAAGAAATGGAAATTATATAGAGAATTGTAGACAATTGGTGATTTCTCCTTATAAATTGATATGTGTTAAATTCTATCATTATAATTATTAGTATAAACAATTGAACTTGCCACCACCTTATGTCCATGGCCGGCCCACAAATAATGAAGAAACAAAATTTACTTTGTCCCTTTTTACTTAAAGAAACAAAAGAGAGACTTAAAGATAAGTATGGAAATTCTTGTTCCAATTAAATTTTGACAATTGTAAAGCTAATTCTTATTTTAATTTAACTTAAGTTAAAACAACTAAAATTCTATATTTCTAACATACATGGCCGGCCCACTCTTTCATTTCTTTTGATTATTTTTGCTCGTGGGTCCCACATCTTTGCTTAATTGTACTTTGGCCTAAAAAATTTCTTATTTGCGTTTTGACCCCAAAACTTTTTGTAATTTATTCTATCTATTCTGTTTAGATTCAACCTCAAGTGTGGGGAGTGAAATACCTTATTTTAAGTTGTTCTATCATTTAAAAATAGTTTTGGGTCAATTCTGAATTCTAGACAGTGAATTTTTATAATTACCCCTAAAGTTGTCTTTATTTATAATTTTGCCATTACTCTTATTTTTAGTATTCCACAATATTTTTCAACTCTTTATTTTCACCATAATTTCACATAAAATTAACTAACTTAATCCCTCCAGGTTTGAATAAAAAATTCTTAAATTAGTCGGACTGTTATTTTTCTGACAGTGTAATTAACACCGACATTTTTCTAGAATAGTACCTCAAAAGTGGCCTGGTTGAGTCTTAAAATTCTTGAATATTACTCTCTATCATTCTCTATATATTTCAATAATCAATTGAGTCTATTCATACTTCAATTAATAATATATTTGTTACTATAATCCGTTATATCTATACCGTCTTCTGTACTTCCTCACTATCCATTGCTCTGTCTGCTGGGGTATTACACTTCTGTAGGACCTGTTTGATGGATCGAGAGGGAAAACAAATGAGGAATCCTCATGCTGTGGCGGCGTCTGATTCGATAATTGGCTCATCTTTCAGGCCTCATAGCAGACAATCTTCCAGCTTTTCATCTGACCTAAGCTTCGCTGCTGCTTCTTCTGGGATTCCTGTACCTGTTGTTGATCCTATGCCACCTATTGGCCTTAAACCCAATATTGAGGCTAGACCATCTTTAAATGACTCCCTTTGGAGATACTATTATGGGTGATAGGAGAGATTTCATAAACAGGTCGATATGGTAAGACTCACATCTATTAGGTCTCGGACCAGACCAACCCTTAGTTGTTACCACTTTGTCACAGCCTAATTTTAGACTATGACAGTTCTAGGGTACGGGTAATGCCAAGGCGACCAGTACCTCGAAAAACCCATTCTTTTACTTTAACTTAACTTTTATAAACTAATAATGTTATTAACAATCATTCCTTAAACATATGATACATTTTAGGTAGTAAATTTTTTTCTAAATTATCATAAGATTCCTTACAGAAAATTTGACAGAGTTTCCTCTATAACTCTGACTTAACCTTTCCGTAAGAAATAAAGATTTACACTTCCAATTAAACATATATCCCCTTTTAAACTCCATTAATCAACACAACTCAATAAGCACTTCAAAATTTACATTCACATCTCATATCATATATATACATCATTTATAATCTCATTTCAGATTTAGCCAACACTTTGATTATATTAAAATATTAAACTCCTAACCAAACCAAGCCCTATATACATTATACCAAGGAACTTCTATACATTAGAGTAACCTCAATACATACATCTAAAATCCAAGGCTGAAGATAATGTAGCCAATGGATGACTGCCTCACCGAGGTCCTAAAAACATTTAACAACTTTAGGGTAAGTATAAGATTATACTCAGTGAATCTAAATATATAAATATGCAATATTATTCATGAAAAGCCACATCTATCCATTAATGATCTGTAAATAATAAATACTGATAATGGAATGGTGAAATACATATCATAAATCATAATGCATATAATATAACAGGAATGAGTATATGTAACATATCATAATATATAATATACTGTTACTTCACTTCTCTTCCTTCACATTTCCATCCAATCACACTATAGCATAGAGAATTTCACCCTCTCTAGCAAAGGTCAGAGCATATATACATATATCTGTGTACACAGCCGATGAATTTACTCACTACACCATCGAAGTAGTCCTGTTATAATATATTATATGCAAATGTCTCACATAGTATGAATATATCAATATTAAGTCTCAAATATGACTTTAATGATGTTAAATAATATCATAAAGATCAAAGGAGCAATATAGCTCAATATGAAAATTTTGGTCTCCGGGGCCCAGTTGCGCCAGCGCAGCTGACACCCCTAAATTACAGGTCTATTTCTCATTTTTCAGGCACTTTTTGGTTTGCCTTGAAATCAATATTTTCATGGCATTTTCTTTATACAAATGATAAATATATGTATATAATAAGCAATTAGTCTTGATTTGACATCAAAAAGCCTTTCAGAATAAATTTTATACAGAATCAAAGTTTAGGTCAATTTTAAACATTTCGGCAGCTCTGTTTTAGGTCATTTTAGCAAAACTGCCCAAAAATGGATCATCAATAGTTTCAAGCAAGGATATCATTTCATATGCATAAATGCATGACTTATGAATGAATAATGCATGAATCATATATATAGACTCACCTCAGACAAAACTTCCAAAATTCCCCAACAGGCCTAATTGGCCCGTGACTCGCCGTCCCCGGCCCTAGCTTGGGAGGATTCCCCTGTATTGATTAAATCACTCTAGTAAGACTCATACTCAATACATTTCACATCTAAACACATATCAAAGCATATCAACATACATAAACACATATGTTATACATCATAAACCCTATATCACACATTTGACACTTTCCATTCTTTTATGTATCAAATGTACTTATATCATTATATTTCATTGACATTTCATATGTTCATCACTTATACACTATATTAAGAACTCATATACACTTAGTTCATCATTTCATATCAAACATACATCATAACTCACATATGCTTTCCAAGTACTTATATCAATCATCTTTTACATATGTAAACCTATACATTTCCATTACTTATACCATTAAACCATATTTAAACTTTACCTTTCAAATTGCATCAACCTAACACATTAAACTAACAAAGTCAATATGGTTCCACCTAAATGGAAATCATTCCATTCATCCATTTTTCAA
>CANXYC010508750.1:0-17908 GCA_948193065.1 Aleurites moluccanus
TATATATATATATATATATATATATATATATATATATACAGGTATTGCAATTTTCAAGTTTATTGGCATGAAAGTGGTAGGTTAATCACATTTTAATGTTTAGTTTGACTTGGAACCTTTTGTATGTCATTGGACAATACAAACTTATTTTTCTTAAAAATGCCATTTTTTGTAAATTAAATTTCCTTTAAGTTAATGAGGTGAACTCTTTAGAGAATTAGTGTGACTATTTCAAATAACTTTATCCTTCTGAAAAAAAAAGCAATTTTTCTTAATTAAACTTTTTTTTTATAAAAATTAGATATAAAAATCACATTTGAATGAAAATCCTAATATGTTATTGTATGTGTGCCCTACGAGCCATATTTTTATTATCTTTATGCATATTTTTTGTAACCGATTTCCCTTTATGGTAATATATGATGTCTTTTTTATTTATGTTGGTTTTACAGTTATGTTGAGAATACTATCCCTAAGTACTTTATAGGTGAACATTTCTCAGTTGATGAGAATGGGGTGACCATTCAGTCTGGTATAAATACTTTAAATATGTTCATAGTCGTTGGACTCTTAGCTTAGGTCGTACTAGTTTTGGAAAGGCTATCACCTTTGTTTATCTTCCTAGTTTGTACAGATTACTAATGGAAAGGAAGTGGTGGGTCACTATTCCCTTGACTAGGTGTCAGGATAAACATGTGGATACTTATTTATTAAGTGATTGAATAGTGACGCTAGATGAGGATGACATAGGATTTCACTGTCAGTCAATCATTCATCATCCATTATCATCTTTGTTCGTATAGTCCTTGGAGTTAAGGTGATGAATGTCACTTATATAGGGGGTTAGGGTTTGTTACTGCTTATATAACAGACACCATCATATGATATATGGTGGCCTTAGCTAGTTATATAGCAAAACGAGTGATCGACCAAGATAGGATTCATTCCTCTGAGTGAACGAAGTTAAGATCCTATGCCATCATATTCTTCTCAATATGAAATCATTGGCCAAGGTGTTACCATCAAGAATGGAGTAGTGACGTAGATGTAGTATCTCAGTATTAGGGTTTAACAATTCTATGACACTAGCTGATTGATCTTGAATGAAGGGATTTGAGTAATCATGATCAGAGGTTTTATGGAATGTGGATTATCATATTTACATTCATATTTGATTGGGTGATCATGGCATCTATTGCTAGGGGTTAAGCATGATTTATGTGAACTAGTCGGGAATAAGGATTCTCTTGATTGGTTGAGATAGGATTTCTCATGACATTCGAGATAATGTCATTTTCCATTGCTAGTCGAACATGAACCTAGAAAGTCACACATACATGTGCTATACTTCTGACTTAGTTATCTCATCCTTAGAGATAATTGGATGGAGCGGGTTATTAAGTTAACGTGGTTGCTAGCATAATCGTTCGCTTTATTCTAAAAAAAATTCAAGTTTGTTGTTATAGCGTATTAGGCCAGCTGTGGCAATGGGTCTAACCCATATTAGATAATGGATGATAGCCTAATGGGCTTTATTATTTAATAATTGTGCTTTAGGGTTTAATTATTGATTAATGGGCTTTTTTCTATTTAGTGGGCTCACTCACTAATGGACGAAAGAAAAGGATTTCAGCCTAGATAGTAAAGAGTGTGGAGATTCTCCATTAGCCCAAATCAAATATTAACCATGGATTAATTAATTTCATAATGATTGTATGTGACATGTGTCATTCATGTAAGATAGAGAATGATTATGTGTGACATATATCATTCATGCATTAGATATCATAATCATTAGATATGATGTGACACATGACAATTATTAAATATGATAATCATTAGATATGATAATCATTAGATATGACGTGACATATGACAATCATTAGATATGATGTGACACATGACAATCATTATCTTTCTTCTATCTCTTTATAGTAAAAGATGAAAAGAGAAAAAAATAGATTGTGTGTGAGTGTGAGTCGACTAACACTTTTGCATTTGGGAGTTCAAATTGTTTTGTTATCTTCCTTAAGCATAAGAAGTCTCTCAAGAGTTGAAATGAAAATTAGTTCTCCTCTTTTACATTTTCTTATTTCCTTTGTATGTTTGGTAAAACATACTAGAAAAGAAAAAAAGTTTTTGCACCAAGAATTTGAACTTGTTTTCTTACCTTTGCTAAGGAGTACTTTGGGGGATTTTTGGGGTTGAGCAAAAGAAAACCACCTAGACAAGGTAACTAAGAAAGGAAAGTGTTTCCAAGTTGTTTGCAATCACTTGTGGATTAACTAGAGGCACAATATTTGGTGTGCTTGTGAATTTTTATTTCAGCCTTTAAAAGGTAATTCTAAATTTATATTGTTAGTATATGCATGATGTGATTTGGCCACAAAATAGTTGATCCTTGTAGTTGTGCTCAATATTTTTATTTGCTTTCATTGATTTGTTTGTTATTTTAAGTACCTAATATGATTTTTTGAAGCCTACATAATAAGCCCTTTTAATTGGATAATAATTTTAGTTTCCTTGTTAGTTTCATTTATCTGTTAAAAGTTTAACTTATTTTATTTATCATTTTAAGTTGATTAATTTATGATGGAATGAGTGGCAACACTTTGTAATAAACTGTCATTTAATAAAAGTCCAAAAAGTCCAACCCATCTTTCTTTAAGCTCATCCAGTGGGTAGAGGTCAGCTTCAGTTAGGTGGGCTTAGGTATCTAACACCTTCCTAAGCCGTTACCTAACTTCCTTATCCAAATCTATTGTTTAAGGTAGTTAGATACATTGCAGGGAATCTTAATCACCTATATTTTTCCTAGGTTTTTAAATAACCTAGGTGGTAACTCCTTTCTCAATTTTGGATTTAGGCCCAATTCATATTCTCCCAAGGCAATTTGAAAAACAATGTAGGGTTCATCCACCCGAAGTCAAAAACCTGATTATGAGAGTGGTGACTTCACGTGGGATTGATAAGTAGTTTCCAAAACTAGTTT
The DNA here is from genome assembly GCA_948193065.1 of Aleurites moluccanus. Lineage (NCBI taxonomy): Eukaryota > Viridiplantae > Streptophyta > Magnoliopsida > Malpighiales > Euphorbiaceae > Aleurites > Aleurites moluccanus. The sequence goes on from CANXYC010508750.1 coordinate 2,993, forward strand.
TGTTTAATGTTTATTTTGGTTAGGTTTGATGGGTCTATATCTCTATACCATTGCACAAACACATTAGTCCCTTTAACCCTCGGTACTGTCAATGAACGGATCCCTTGACTCCATTTGACCTTTGGATTTTCCTAATTGGCTTTACAACTCAGAAGTATGTACTTCAAGGTATAAAAAGGCTTAGGCTTTAGCATGTACACCTTTAGGCCTCCAACCCAATAAAAGATGAAAAGTCCAAGCGTTGTTTGTGGGAGCCTTAAGCCTAACCCAACTTGAGCCTATGTAATGACATAGTAAATTTTCTTAGGATTATCAAATGTGTCTTATATATGTATGACTCCAATTCCACAATACTTACTTGATTTCTTATGGAAATCATTATGGGCTTAGGTTATAGATTGTTTACGTTTTACCTGTCTTTTTTGAGAGCTATGAATAACAGGGCTCATGTTTTGCTTTATTGAATCATAAGCCATGGCCTAAAATCCTAGGGAAGATAGGGCTAAAGACTAATTATATATGTGGAAGAATAAGGTTAGAAGGATCTTTTATGTGCTCGTGATTCTATATACATTCCTCATGCATCATATGTTAGTGTAGGTGCTCTAAAGACAATCATTGTAATGATGTTTTTAGAAATACATTAATAAAAAGGCATTATTTATTAATCAATACTTATTATTGTTTAGAGTAATATTGTATAACTGATTAATAAAGTCCATGGTATAAACATAGCATGGAGGCATTAATGATGAGATCATGATAGTGAGATGCTTATCATATGCAATTATGTTTTAACTTAAACTTCCCTAGTCATAGAATCAATAAGAATGGACATTATTGATTCGAAAAGACAAGCACATACGTATACTATTTGATTTGATCAAATTATTTGATCTCATAAAGATGCTGACATTGGGATGTTTGAGTATAGTATGTGGATGCTTACTAGGAGTAGTAAGTACATCGGAGTGATCGCAGGAGATAGTCATATGGAAATCTAAACAATTTTAATGACATATCTCTGCACGGAAATGTGCAAATGTCCTTAAACTTGAGATGCTTAAGAGTGATCTAGAGTGAAGATGCTACACTTTAATTCCATGCCTAGCTCTCCCATAGGGTCTGCTTAAAGGGTGGGCATTAAGTATAGTTTGACACACTTGTAGATATTTAAGTAGTCAATAAAGGATATCATAACTCCTATTAGAAGGAGGGTTTTACCTAAGGCCTTTCGTATGAGAACATTACTGGAAATCTTTAGCCAAAGTGGATAGTACTTAGAGATGGTCTCTAAGGAAATCATTTTAGTAATGATGCTCGGATTACAAGGAACTACTGTTCGGTCTAAGTGTGGTGTAGCCAGCTTAGTGGAGTTAACACAATGTCCATACATTAAACTGAACTTGGTAAAGGGGCTTGAAGGGACTAGTAGCACAATATTGTCCATGTATTAGGGTTTCCACTTACCACTAGCAATTTCTAATTACTTGGGGGTCATGATGTGTGGCAAGATACCACTCATGATCTACTTAAGTTAGAGAAGTTCAATTAGAGAATTGATTATGAATTACAGAAGTTTAATTCATATAATCCTTGTTGGACAAGGATTACCTTTTATAGAAATTTCCTATTTTGGAAATAGGAATTCCACTTAAGAGTTTCCTAAATTAATTTAAGGAAATAATTAAGGACTTAAGTTGCCTTTTAATTGGGGAACCTATTAGGTCGCACGCATAGAAGTGTTTCAAACAATAAGTGAAAGAGGAAATTAAATTATGATTAAATGAGATTTAATTCATATATTTAATTATGATTTGCAATAATTTAATATGATTAAATTAATTATCTAATTTAATTATTTACATATGATGTATTTAATTAAATTAGGACCATTGGATTGTGTTAATATTAGGATCAATAAGTCCAAGGTCAAAAGAGTGTGTTTGACCTTTCATTAATGGCATTATTTTCATTAGGCTTATTGTTTTAATCTAAGCCATTAGATTAAAATCTAATTGATTAAGGGCCATATAAATATGATGAGATCATAATTAAATATAACCCTAAGTCATAAATCACATCTTTTGGCCGAAAATATTGAGAGAAAAATCAAGAAAGAATTCGGCCACCATTCCTTCTCCATCCAAACTGAAAATCCTAAGGCTTGCAACTAAGGATTTTTGGCACCTCTTTCCTAAAAGCTTGTTGTTTGATCTTTGCGTGGATTATTAGTTGGGCTTTCCTCATCTTGTGGGAAAGATAGTGGTTTGCTACAACCCTTTCTTAGTGATCAAGCGAAGAAAAAGTTTCCAAATACAAAGGTAAAGATCTTGATCTTTGAATTAATCTTCAATTTTAATCAACATAGTGATCTTGGTTTGAGATTTTTTTTTGTTTTTCCGCTGTGCCTAATAGCCTAAATCCCAACATAACATGCATACATGTCAAATTCAAGTTTAAGCACATAACAAATCACAATAATTAAGTCAAGTCAAAATCTCTCAAAGTAGCCCTTTGTGGTTCATGTTCTAGGTTTTAACTAAGGTGTTACAATAAAATGCCTATGTTGACAACATTTGAGACAGGCACCAGACTGTTATTGTCATGACCCAACATGGGAGCCATGACGGTCCTAGGGTACGGATGTTGCTTATGCTACTAGTACCACGAAGAACCCAAATAACTGAACTATATGGCATGCAATTCAATAATAAGCTCAATATGGCTTGATAATTCTATAAAATTTGGGCAGCATCTCCTCTATATAAGGAGTATGCCCAGCTGAAAAACATGCAAATAAGCACTTCCACTATATACTTCAACATCTATCTCAAATCAAGTATCCCTCTGGATCTCCAATATCAACTCAATATATACATCTGTATACCAGATCATATTCATTCATATCATCACACACACACACACACACACACACATATATATATATATATATATATATATATATATCTCCATAGTATAACTCATATGCAAATTCATAAGATGCAAATATTCATATATACATACCAATCCTTAATTTACAGTATCATGGAACCTCTATACTGTACAAATATTTACATATACTTTTGGAATTGGAATTTACATGATTCAAGTATCACAAGTCCACGGCGAGGATAGGAAGTGCCTATGGAATTCGGGCCTCACAACTAACCTAAAAATGATAACATATGAAGGGGGTGAGTATAAAAATAGTCAGTGAATCTGTATGTATAAAAATGCAGTAGATGCTATATTACCAATAGTAGCCCCTATATGGCTTGTAGAATCAATATATAATAACAAGTAAAGGAAGTAACAAGTATTTGTATCAATAATCATATGAGTATTCATATCAATATTCAATATACAAGTCAATGCACATATGATATAATAGGATTGAGTCCAGTAACCATTGTAATCATACTGTCTGTAATAGGCACAATAATAAAGTGCATAAATCACTAAATGCAAAGGGGATCAATCTTTACGACTAAGGAATATTACACCCTACCTAGCAAGGATCAATTTATGAATTCTAGAGAATATTAAACCCTCTCTAGCAGGGATCAACTTAATTAACACCAGTGTGCACACGGTCGATGGAATTTTACACTACCCATCAATGTAGTCCTGTTTTAATATCATATGGTTGTGTCTCCATATAATCATTAAATATAGCACAAATAGAAATTATATAGCTGTAGAATGATCATATATACATATATAAAGAATAATGGAACAAATTGGGAATATGTCAAAAAAATATATGGCGGGGCCCAGTTGCACTGCTGCAACTGGCACTCGCCGTTACGGGTCTGTTTTGGAATTTTTGAGTAGTTTCTGGTTAACTAGGTTACCAAAGGAATTAGATGGACCATGAGGTACCGTTTCAAAGCTTAGGTTGAGACTAGATGATTGGGCCAAGTGGTGGCCCAATTGGCTTTCTATATTTCATTTTATAGACTGGCAAAGTTTAGGTCATTTTTGGTCGTTTTGTCAGGCTTATTTACGAGCCAATTTGCACTTTTTGGGTTTTTAGGTATCAAACTCTATTTTATTAGCTCAAATAAAATATTATAGTATATATAATGCAAATAATGCATGATTATACATAAGAAATCACCTTTTATATAATTTTCCACTTTAGCCCCTAAAAGTACCAACAATAGCCCCAGTCAGCCTGTCGCCCGGCACTCCGAGTTGGAGTTCTTGACGGTTCACCTATTTTCACATATAACACTCCGGTAAGACTTTATAACATCACAAATCACATAATTCATATAAACAATCATCAAGCATACACTGTATGCTTTATCAATCACACTTTGCACAAAATACACACTTTCCATTCCTTTATGCATAAATACCTATCTATCATCACATTTAACTCACATTATACATATTCATCACTTATATAACATATTAACAACTCTTATACACTTAACTTAACATTCTACACCCAACATATACCATATTCAAGATTACCTTCAAAGTACTTAAATCAATCATTCTTTACATATTTAAACCTATACATTTTCATCATTTTCAACACTTAACCATATTCAAACTTTACTTTATAAATCATAGTAGCCTAACACCTTAAACTAGTACAGTTAATATTGTCCAACTTAAGTAAAATTCATTCCATTCATCCATTTTTCAATGTCATTCCATCAAATAACATATAAATGCATCAAATTTATAACATTCATCCATTTAAATCTACCAAACATCAAAGCACACATCCACCATTCAAGTTCATCATTTCGACCAAAACCTAAATCCATTCAAATGGATTCTTTTCCATCATTTAACCATTAATTCATTATTTACTTATCAATTATACTTCATTCCATCATTCAAAACCATTAAAATCATCAAACTATCACATCATTCTCAGCTCCTCACATTCGACCTAGGTAGTTTTGCTTCCAAATCAATTTGCTTCAATCATTCAACCATCAATTCATGCTATACACATCAAATAAACAACATTTGAAGAAAATAATCCAATAAAACAACACTTTGATTCAAAGTTCTTCCTATTAGGGTTTCAATCCAAGTTTTTGAATTCTAACCATTCAAAATATGTTTTGATCACTAATAAACATCAAAGAACATCATACAAACATATTTGCATCAAAAGAATTTCAAAATCAACAACTTACCAAAAGTTCTTCAAAATCTTCTTTGAATTAATTTGTCACTTTTTGTAGTTTTTCCTTGGATTCTATGGTTATATTTGTGTTTAGGATGATGGAATTAACATGTTTCCATCAAAGATTGAAAGAAAACAATAAGAAATGGTATGGATTCAAGGTGGCCGAAACTTGTAAATGGAGGAGAGAGAGAATTTGGTTGGTGAATGATGAAGATGAAGAACAAAAATGAATGGATGGGAAAAATCAAGGCTAAATATCAAAGGCATAATCCTATGCTTTATGTTTATGGTACTTATGGTGAAACCTAGCCATCCAACCATCCATTTCTTCATCTTTTCATCCAATGGTTAGATTTAATTAAGCCTAAAATGATTCCATAAGATTGCATACACTATATAACTCCATATTGCAAAATAAAGGACCAAAATAGCCTTAGTTCAAACGAAGCACCTCAATTGAGCAGCTTGCCGGGAACTATTTTCAACCGGGATTAATTCTCCAACAATTATTCAAATAAACTTAATAATATAATTTTCATGTCCTTAAATTCTTTTCTACCATCAAATATAGTGTTAATTCCATGAAAATTCGATGGGGGTGTGAAATGACCATGTTGCCCCCAGTTCACCAAAAACTCAAAATCACCCGATTTTGTCCTAACAGCCTCTAAACCACTTCTATGCATAAAATCAACTCATATAACATGCATAACTATCAATTTCATAAAGAAATACATAATATTAACAAATTCAAAAGAAAGAAAAAAATGTCCCCCTAAGTTCCCCTTTAAGGTTCGAGTTAGGTTGAGGTTGAGGTGTTACAGTTGTCAACATTCCACACTGTGCCTCTTACCACAAAAACTGCATACTGGCATACTAAACATCTGTGTCATAGGTCTGGATGAACCCTGTGAAAAACCAGAAGTCGACTGTGCTGGAGCACCTCTACTCCTCCTCCTCCTCCTCCTCCTCCTCTGACCACCAGACTGGGATCTCTGCTACATTTTGGATCCTATTTTTGTTTGTTTCTGTTGAGAACTTCCTTCTCCTCTTCTGATCTCTACACTGGATCCCCCTTTCCCTTTTTGTTCCCTTTTTGCCCTCTCTGACTTATACTTCTCTTCCATTTGATTAGTTTTATCAATAATCATCATCAGAGAAGTGAATTTTGTAGATAACAGAGCATTATGCAATGATGCATATGGTCTCCTTCTGAACCGATAGATAAGATCAGCTTCTGTAGGTGCTATCCTGGTGGCATATCTGCTTAGATGAATAAATTCATTTGCATACTCTTCCATACTTTTGTTGCCATGCTCTAGCTGCTCAAATTATATAATATTTATGGTTTTCACTCCTTCTATAAGAAATTAATCTAGTGAGGCTTGTCTGAATTGAGCTTAGGTAGGAAGATGATCATTGAATAGTCGAGGCTCTATGTGTCTGGAAAACCATATCTATGCCTTCCCTTTCACCAACAAAACAACCAACTCAATAGCTCTAGTATCAGAATAAGGTAACCTCCTCACCACCTTCACAATCTGCTCCAAGAAATATATGGGTTCCTCTCCTCTGTCTCCCTTAAAATTATGTAAATTGAACATCAGGAAATTAAACATACTGACCCTGCCTTCATCTATAATCTGGCAGCCCTCCTGGTGTCACACCCCAACTCCAGTGGTGCCACGGTCCTAGGGCAAGGGTAGGCTTAAGGCCACCATAAACCTGTAGAACTCACAAATCATGAATCTCATCATCATCATATAATTTACAACATCATATATTATCATACAATGATCATGTCTATACATATAATTAAACATTAATCATATCCTTTCTATTATCATTTCATATCTTTTTCCTATTCCTAAATGATCAAAAGATACATCTCACATCACCAAGGAACAAGAGCATCCCAAAAGATAACAATCATACATGAAAATATACTGGTGTCCTCGAATGACTAACTACGGAGCTCTAGAGTATACTCCCTTTACATATTGTGTCATAATACCATTAAATGATTATACAAAATATCTCAAAAGTTATTACAATGAAGCTTCTTGGGAGAATGGATCAAGAAGCTAGATCTTCTCTATTAGCTCCTTCACGAGCTATGTTATCACCTGAAATCCACAGAAGAGGAGTGAGCCTTCAACTCAGTAAGATATGAATATTTTATATCAAAAGTCTGAATATCGAATCATGGTCATGAACAAATATTTGTACATATAGGCATGAAAGAATCATAAGCTTTACTTGAAGGAAACATGATACTCATAATAATTTGGCTATATCAAATCATATCATAAATCAAATCATGGTTCATATTTAGAACATAGAATGCCCACAAAGAATGGCATTATCAAATCTCATCTGATAGAACTGATCTCATGTCATAACATACGTATCAGTAGCCTTGCTACCTTAATGTGCACACATGCTTGCCCAGGCATGCGCCTAGAGCTCATGGCCCCCTCTAGGTGGAACACTGATAAAAACCCTATCAGCTGGGCTCCCAAAGTGCACTATAGACTAATGAATTTACTCTCATTGGGAAGAGCGTTCTATCCATGGGTCATGGGGTTTCAATCTCATAAGAAGCATATTGGTCGCAAGACCATCATCATATAACATCATACAAATCGGGTTTTAACAAACAAGAATTATCTGAGCATGATCCAAGAAAATTGATCAAGTCATTTACATTATATACATAAATATATATAAGTATATGTGAATGAACAAATCAAAAATGCTCGGTCTTATTATTTTAAAGAGACAAGAAACAAATAAATGTTCATACTTACCTTAATATAATTTCTCTTGAAATTTCCTTAAGCAAATTCCAACTCTAACTCTTCAATTAATTTGATTTCCTCCTCCTAAGAAATTTCCCCAAATATACAAAATTAGGGTTTTCTCCAAATAAATAATATTTATCATGATTTCCTAATAATTAATTATCTTAGAGTCTCTATTCTTAATTCCCAATAACAAATTTTATCTATCTTTTTAAAAAAATCTGCATTTAATTTCGGAATTACTGTTCATGTTACTATTCATGACAGTTTCAACATTCTGATTTCTCCCACATTAATTACCATTAATGACTTCAGATTACTTGCAATAAATTCTATATACCCAATATTAATTATCCTAACCCATAGACTTAAAGAAATCTAAAGAAATAGCTTAAGAAGAAAATTTACCTTATTTTCCTCAACACTGAAATTTCTGTGATTCTTACTCAAATATGATGATTTCTGCCTTAAAACAGAATAATCTAGAAGTCTAATGCATTAATTTGAGTATTAATGTCTTAGAAAATAAAATAAAACTAATCCTGAGAAAAGTCTGAATTTCATGAAGAAAGAAAGAAGGAAAAAAAATCGTGAAAACGCTACTGGGGTTGCTGGGTTTAAATAGAATACTGTCCCAGAAACACACTTGCCAGCTCGCCTCGCCAGTCCTGCCTTGGCAAAGCTACCTCACCTAAGCTAGCTCGTCATTCCCACTTCGCACTTTTCAGCTCGCCAAACTTGATCCGACAATGCCACTTCGCTAATCCAGCTCGCATATGTCACCTCGCATATGCTGCCTCGCCATACTCTCCTCGCGAAATCTTCCTCGCATATGCCACCTCGGCAATGCTTCTTCACTTATTCACCTCTTTGCTAAACTCTACTTCGCAAACTATCACTTCGCATATTTCCTCTTCGCATAATGCCTCTTCGCATAATACCACCTCGCCTTTCCTCTTCGCTTTTCCTCTTCGCCAAACCTCTTCGCCAATTGCTACCTCGGCAATCTCACTTCGCCAATTTGCCACTTCGCATTTCTAGCTCGCAAAATGCCACTTCGCATTTTGCCAGCTCACCACACCAAAATTTCTCTAAGTTAAAACCTTTTCTGGACATCTCACACTTAGCCAGTTCGCAAGTGAGCTACAAGTCCCCAAACTTACTGATTCTTTTTATCACTTAAAATAAACATGCAGGAACACAACATATCAAAATTTCAAATCATAAAGACTAATACACAGACCATGGTGACTCTCCAAAGGTCACCCAGACTTACTGCCTTAGAATCTCTCCGAATAGTCCTGAGAAAAACCACTCTCCACTGAGATATACTTATCCAAAAATTCTGAAATTTTACATCCATCATCACAACACACAAAGGAACATTTTTCATGTTCATACCTTTAGCTAATTCTATCTCAGTCATTCCCGGTAAATTAAAACAGACACTGACTTCTTGCTGAAACACTCAACTAGACCAGTCTTACTCAAATAAACATAACTCATCACTTACACAGAATTTTGCCAAACTATTTTATAGAATTATATTTAAGACATAAAATCACAAATTTCATGTTTTAAACTTTGCCAAATTATGTCTTTAAGATCATGAAATTAATCTCACAAAATCCTGAAACTGCAAAGATCAAAATTTCTGAAATTCTCAACATTCACATTTGAAATTAAATTAATTCTCCAAACATACAAAATTAATAGAAACACTACAAAAATGGCAGATATTACAGCAGTGGTCGAGGGGTACAAACTTAGTTTCAATGGCCACTTCATGTTTACTCCACCAACCCTGCCTGATATGCTTGAGTTGAGCCATAAGGAGAAAGTACCTGCTATGACCCTCATGGACTAAGGTCGCATTTACAATATGAAGAGTCTGGGGATTAGCTCAAGGCTGAAAGAAGTTATAGGTAAGCTTTCATACTTCTTTTCTAGGTTTGTGTGATTTTGCCTTTTTCCTTTGCTCATCTGTGGCTTATTTCTATAGTAGTGCCTAAGGTCTAGGGTCATTATGACCTTGTCAAGGAATTGGAGGGAGTAGATCCCTCGCCAATGGATCTGGACAGCAAGCTCCCCATCTTAGATGAGATTACTGGAAGAGTTAGAGCTTGTTGCGAGGAGGAAAACTTTCCTCTTGATCCCACCAAGAAGAAGCAAAGTGCAAAGAAGACTGGGGTTCCAAAGGTGCGAGTTTCTTCTTCCAATCTTTGCCTCGACTAGCAAGTCTTATGCTCCAGTTGCTAATGCCCCCAGTAAGAATGGACAAGGGGAAAGGTCTCATGCCTCCCCAAGAGAAAAAAATCAACCCTCGCCTCCCCGAGTCACATCTTATGGAGGTCCTGTGATAAGGGAGGCTTTCTTGTCCAAGAGGAGAAACAACACCTCTTCCTCCATTAAGTCTGCACCTCTAGCTTCTACTGAGGTTCTTGAGCCTCTTTCTAAGGGTAAGCCTTCAATCATTTCTTTAACTTCTATCCTTTTCTGTTTTCATTTTTTCTCATCTTTTTTTTTTCATTTTTAGGAGTTCTCTATTTCGGGATTCCTCCTCCTTCCAAGCTGACCACATAACACATCAATGCCATGTTGAGGAGGGGTTTCAGATGGCCTACTACCACCAGTATTTCCCTCATACTTAAAGGCTAAGGAATGAAGTTGAGGAAGTTGCCTTAAGTGAGGGCGTTGCTAAGAGGCTAGTACAGAAGCCCTCGCCAATTTTGAAGAGGGTGATCCTCACCCATAGGTGAAGATGCTCCCATGGTTGAAGAAGATCAAGTTCCAAAGAGGCCCTTTGTCCGTATTAATGACGAGGTTGGTCTAAGCTCGGATCCCCTCTTCGAGTATATCCCTGAGTAGGTATACTTTTTAAGCACCAATCCACAGAAAGACAAGCGCCCTCTTACAAGCTTGAAGGGACATACAGGTCTTGGCCCATTCACCACTCCACCAAGTGATGAGGCAGAGTGTAATAGGACCGCCTTATGAAATGACCTCTTAACTAAGGAAGGGGTGAGCCTGACCTGAGCCTTCAAGGACATCCCCATATTATATGAAGTCGATGATCCTCTCAAATGTTCAGTGGATCTGGCTGCTACTCTGACTTTTCTTCCTGTGGTGTCCAAGACCTATACAGCTTCCTCTTAGAGCTTGTTACTCAAATTATTGTCAAAGAAAGCAACTGTAAGTCTTTTCCTTCAACTTTTCCTTTTTACACTGCGAGTGCCTTTTGCTGACTTTTGTTATTTTTCTTTTAGGGTATATGGGAGTTATACCAAGTGTACAACAGGCTTGTATCCTGCGACTAATATTACCCTGAGGCTCGAGACACGACGCTGAAGCTTGAATAACTGGCAGATAAGTACAAAAAGGAAATCTTAATCCTCTGCCAATAATTAAGAGCCTAAGAATATAAGGTCGAGCTGGAGATGATATAAAATGAGATAAGGGCTCCTATTCAGAGGATAATAGAGATGGCAACTACCTGGCATAATAGAGTCCCGCAAACTGAACAATCTCTTTCTGAGGTAGGGGCTCAGCTAGAGGCTTCCTAAAAGCTACTGAAAGAGAAAAACAGAGAGAACAAGGAAAATCTTGCTCACTTTCAATTTGCTCAAGGGGAAGTGGATCGCCTTAAAGGTTTACTACTTAATAGGAGGAGGATATCTAGGGTGTCAGAAATGAAAATGATGCCCAGGCAAAGGAGATAGCCATGTGAGGACTTAGAAATTTTGTTTCCTTATAACCTTATCAAATAATAGGCCTCGCCATTTGAGGACTTTGAAAATTTTAGTTGCTTAGAATAATATGCCTTGTCAAATGAGGACTTTAGAAAAATTTTGCTCCTTAGAACCTTAACATATAATATCCCTCGCCATATGAGGTCTTAGAAATCCAACTCCTTGGAGGTCTTCAAGAAATATACCTCGCAATATAAAGACTTAGATATCCACATTCTTGGAGATCTTTAAGAAATATGCCTCGCCATATAAAGACTTAGATGCTTCGTGGACTTTGGCTCCTCATAAGGAGTAGTGACTATTTGTAATAGGACTTTTTAATGCCTTTCCTTGACAAGGACTTTTGCCTAGCCGTACTAGATCATTGGCTCCTCGTAAGGAGTAGTGCCTATCCATAATAGGACTTTGGATTCCTTGCCTTGACAAGGTCTTTTGCCTACCCGTACTAGGTCTTTAGCTCCTCATAAGGAGTAGTGTTTATCCATGGGCTTTTAATTCCTTGCCTTGACAAGGTCTTTTACCTAGTCATACTAGGTTTTTGGCTCTTCGTAAGGAGTAGTGCCTATCTGTAATAGGACTTTTAATACCTTGCCTTGATAAGGTATTTTGCCTAACAGTATTAGGTCTTTAGCTCCTCATAAGGAGTAGTGCCTATCTGTAATAGGACTTTTAATACTTTCCCTTGACAAGGTCTTTCATCTAGTTGTACTAGTCTTTAGCTCCCTATAAGGAGTAATGCATATCCATAATAGGACTTTTAAAGTCTTGCATTGACAAGGACTTTTTAACAGCATAAGACCATTTATGAAGAAATTCTTAATTTTTATTAATGAATTTATTGGTAATACATTTTGAGATGTTGTACATTCCAAGTATGGAGAATTTCTACTCGTTCAAGTGTGGCGAGCTTGTAAGTTGCTTGTCCTATTATTGTATTTTTTTGAACTGGTCCTTCCCAAGTTAGGGCAAACTTTCTAATGACTTCTTTTTTATAAGTAGCTTCTAGGTATCTCATCACCAGATCCCCTTCTGCGTATATTCTTCTTTTTCACTTTCTTGTTGAAGTACCCTGCCGTTTTTTTATTGTAAGTGGCTAGTTTGAGTCAAGCAACTTCTCTTACTTCTTTAAATAAATCTAGATCTATTCTTCAAGCTCGATCATTCTTTTTATCCCTATAGTAATTAACCTGTCCATTAGGCAAGCCAATATCTACTGGAATAACTGCTTTCATTCCATATATTAAGGAGAAAGGTGTCTCGCCTCTGGGCTCCCTTGGAGTGGTTTGGTAAGCCTATAAAACATATTGGAGTTCGTCCACCCAACTGCCTCGACATCCATCTAGCCTTTTTTTAAGCCTTGGATAATAGTTTTGTTGGTAACCTCAGCTTGCTCATTTGACTGAGGATGGGCCACAGAAGAAAAATGTTACTTGATGTGAAGTCCGCAGCAAAATGATCTTACCCTAGCATTGTCGAACTGGTTGCCATTGTCACTGATCAACTCATGTGGAACTCCAAATCTACAAATTATATTCTTCCATTAGAAGCTAACCACCTTGTATGCAATAATGGTGACCAGTGGCTCTGCCTCTACACATTTGGTGAAATATTCCATAGCCACTAAGAGAAACTTTCTCTGTCTAGAAGTCAAAGGGAATGGGCCTATTATATTAATACCCATTTTGCAAATGGCCAAAATGTAGTCAAAGGGACTTTCTCGGATGCAAATATGTGTTTTCCATTGCCAAACTTCTGACAAACATAACACTTTCTGACTAGGCTCATCGCATCTTTTTTCATGCGAGGCCAGAAATACCCCTACCTTAAAGCCTTTGTTGCAAGAACTTTTCTTCCTACATGTATGCCACAAGACCCCTCATGTATCTCCTTTAGCAGATACTCAGCTTCTGCTGGCCTTAGGCACTTTAACCATGGCAAAGAATAACTCAACTTATACTAGGTATCTCCATGAAAAAAAAGTGCGAGCTCTTGTGCTTGATCTTTTTAGCTTCTTTTTTATCCTCAGGTAACTTGCCTTTCATTAGGTACTGAATGATGGGATCCATCCAACAAGGCTAGTCATCTACTTCCATTACTAATTCATCCTCTTGGATGCTTAACTGTTCAATGGCTCCCATAAAAATTTTGCAAGGAAGTTGAAGAGGTTGGGATGCTACTAGCTTGCTCAACCCGTTTGCCTCACCATTTTCATTTCTTCGAATTTGTGCAATATGAATATCCACATTTCTCCCCTTCATCTTTTAAAGAAGAGCTCTTATTTTTTCCAAGGTATTTGTCCATAACAACATCTTTGGCCTCAAATTCTCCACTTACTTGGTTGACAATGAGTTGAGAATCACTATGAATTTTCAGGCTCGACATTATAAAAGAATCTGTAAGCTGGAGGCCATGTATAAGGGCCTCGTACTCTGTTGTATTATTTATGGTTACAAATTCAAATCTCAAAGCATATTCTAGGATTAAGCCATCTGATCCTTTAATCATAATGCTAGCATCGCTTCCTTCAATGCTGCTGTGAACACATGATTTTGCATGCCACTATGTATATATAGACTTTGGCAGGTTCTGAAGCAAGTACCAAATCATTGGCAGAGCAACCATGCATCTCTGAACCTTCAATGCATCCTAGAATATAGCAGGGCTCAAAAAATGGAAGAATGGCTAAAAAATGGAAGCATGGAGCCATACCTCCAACTAGGGGCACTGGTGCCACTAGCCAAGCCTGGCTTAGCCAATAGGTGTGCTTGGCAGATCCACCAAGTGTGAACATGGGATTTTGCACTCCTGGACCTTAGATGGAATCATATAGGATCCAACGAAACCCACTGAAGGCTCGAAAGTCTGACAGATGAAAAATGGATGTTAGCAAAAGACCCACTAGATCAAATCTGGTGAATTCGCCTAGTAGGCTTGGCGGATCATCCAATGTTTCTAGTGTCTAACACCAGATACACCAACAGATTTAGCCATTACTTACTGGAGAATATGACAATGACTCCCTAGCTACTGCCACCTTCAGCCCTTTATGACACCAATGTGTCTAGTGTCTAATGTCAAATGACCGGAAAACCCTTCAAGTTTCTATAAATAGTGCCTTGGGGGGGGGGGGGGGGGGGGGGGGGGGGGGGGGGGGGGGGGGGGGGGGGGGGGGGGGGGGGGGGGGGGGGGGGGGGGGGGGGGG
>CANXYC010508826.1:0-18945 GCA_948193065.1 Aleurites moluccanus
TAAACCTAACAAACATCAAAACACAACATGCCATTCTAGTTCATCACATTCGGCCAAAACAACTTTCCTTCCAAATGGATTTCTTTCCAACATTTAGCCATCAATTCATTACATATACACCAAATTCAACTCATTCCATCATTTAAACCTATAAAATAACAAAGTACAAACCAAACCCTAAGCCATACATGGTTCGACCTAGCTAGCTTTCATTCCAAATCAATTTATTTCAATCATTCCACCATCAATTCATACTATACACATCAAATAAACAATATTTGAAGCAATTAATTCATCAAAACAACACTTTGATTTCAAGTTCTTCCTATTAGGGTTTTAATCCAAGTTTTTGAATTCTAACCATACAAAATGTGTTTTGATCACTAATAAACATCAAAGAACATCATATAAACATAATTGAATCAAAAGAATTCAAAAACTAACAACTTACCAAAATTTCTTCAAAATCTTCTTTGAATTAATTTGTTCCTTTTTCAAGTTTTTCTTTGAATTCTATGGTTATATTAGTGTTTAGGATGATGGAATTAATCTATTTCCATTAAAAATTGAAAGAAAACAATAAGATATAAGGTAGGTGGATGGTGGCCGAAATGAAGAAATGGTGGGGAGAGAAGTTGCTGCAACTTTTAGCTTGATAAAGATGATGAACAATGAAGGGGTGGGAAAAATCATCCTAAATATCAAAGGCTTGATCCTATGCTTTAGGTTTATGGTACTTTTGGTGAAACCTAGCTATCCAACCATCCATTTCTTCATCTTTTCATCCAATGGTTAGATTTAATCAAGCCTTAAATCATTCCATAATGTTGCATACACAATATAACTCCATATTGCAAAGGAAAAGACCAAAATAGCCTTAGTACAAAAGAAGAACCTCAAGCACCTCGATTGAGCAGCTTGCTAGGAACTATTTTCAACCGGGTTTTATTCTCCAATTATTATTCAAATAAACTTAATAATATCATTTTCAAGTCCTTAAATTATTTTCTACCTTCAAATATAGTGTTAATTCCATCAAAATTCGAAGGCGGTGTGAAATGACCATTTTGCCCCCAATTCACCAAAAATTCAAAATTTTTCGATTTTGTCCTAACAGCCTTTAAACCACTTCTAAGCATAAAATCAACTCATATAACATGCATAACTATCAACATGCATAACTATCAATTTCATGCATAAATACATAATATCAACAAGTTCAAAAGAAAGGAAATATTTCCCCCTAAGTTCCCCTTAAAGGTTCTAATGAGGCTTAGATTGAGGTGTTACATGTATGTAATGAATTAGTAGTTAATTGATGGAAAGAAATCCATTTGGAAGGATTCCCATTTTGGCCGAATTGATGAAGCTTGATGGTGGTTTGGTGCTTTGATGTTTAATAGGTTTAAATAGATGAATGTTATGTAATTGGTGTATATGAATGTTATTTGAATGAGTGGTGTTGAAAAATGGATGAATGGAATGAATTCCATTTAGGTTAAACCTTGTTGAGTTTGTAAGTTTAATGTGTTAGGTTAATAAAATTTGGAAGGTAAGGTTTGAATATGGTTTAATAGTGTAAGTAATGGAAATGCATAAGTTTAGATATGTAAAAGATGATTGATATAAGTACTTGGAAGCTAAACTTGAAATATGGTGTATGTTTGATGTGGAATATTAAACTAAGTGTATACGAGTTATTAATATGGCATAATAGTGATTAATATATATAATGTAAGTCAAATGTGGTGATAGAATGTGTTTATTGCATAAAGGATTGGAAAAAGGGTAAATTGTGTAATGTGAGATTTATAGTGCATACAGTGTATGCTTGATATGTTTTAATATGAGTAATATGTTTTGTGATGTTTTTACATCTTACCGGAGTGTTATATGTGAAAATAGGTGAACCGTCGAGTACTCCAGCTTGGAGCGTTGGACGACGGGCCGATTAGGGCTACCGACAGTGGATTGGGGGCTAAAGTGATCTAATTGTGTTAAAGGTGAGTCTATATGTATAATCATGCATGATTTGCATCATATATCATATGAAAAGTCATTTGGACTAATAAACCAATATTTGCTATATTACAGTACCTACAGTGCATATTGGCCCATAAATAAGCCCACCGAAACGACCTAAAATGACCTAAACTTTGTCTGTCTATAAAATGAAATCCAAAAAGCCAATTGAGCCACTATTTGGACCAATCTTCTAGTTTTTTCCCAAGCTTTAAAATGGTACCTCATGGTCCACCTAAATCCTTTGGTAACATAGTTAACCAGAAACTACTTAAAAATCCCAAAACGGACCCGTAACGACGAATGTCAGTTGCGGCAACGCAATTGGGCCCCATCGGACATTTTTTTGACTTGAGCCAAACCTGTTCTAATATTCATTATGGATATATATATATATATGACTATTCTACAGCTATAAGAGTTCTATTTATGCTATATTTATTGTTATATGGAGACACACCCATATGGTACTATAACAAGGCTACCTCGATGTTGTAGCAGGTAATTCCATCGACTGTGTGCACACTGGTGTTTATAGGACCCTTGCTAGGGAGGGACGTTATATTCTCTAGTCATAGGGGCTGATCTCCCTTATGTAAAGTAGTCTATGCATTGTATGGGACCCTTGCTAGAGAGAGACGTTATATTCTTTAGTCGTAGGGGCTAATCTCCCTTACGTAAAATGGTTTATGCACTTTATGATAGTGCTAGAGTATTGCCAACTCGCAGATGCCACTTCGCATTGTCGGCCTGCCATTTCCACTTCGCATACTTGCAATACCTCCTTGCATACACCAGCTCGCAAATGCCACTTTGCATATGCCGGCTCGCATTACCACTTCGCCACTTCGCAATTGCCAGCTCGCAATGCCGGTTCGCCTTTCCCTCTTCGCATTTTCAGCTCGTATTTTCCTCTTCACAAGGCCAGCTCGCCATTGCCTCTTCGCAAGGCCAGCTCGCCAATGCCACTTCTCATGGCCAGCTCGCCAATGCCACTTCGCATGGCCAGCTCGCCATTGCCTCTTCGCAAGGCCAGCTCGCCAATGCCACTTCGCATGACTAGCTCGCCAATGCCACTTAGCATGGCCAGCTCGCCAATGTCACTTCACATGCTTGCTGGAAACCTACTTTAACCCCTCATACTAACCCAGTTCGCAATTGCGCTATAGATATTCTAACTCTTTGATTCTTTTGGCACTTAAAATATACAGTTTAGGAGTTTAACATATCAATCAATATTATACAAAAGAATATTTTCCCATGCTCATTCTTTGACTCGCTCATTCACTTACATTATCAAAATAAAAATAAAAATAAATAAAAATTTTATACTTATTGCAGGATCAATGAATTAGACCAAATCCATTTAAAATGTACACACACACAGATATGTATATATTTATGAAAATGGCAGGTGTTACAGGATCAGTACCAGGGTATACCTCATTCTCAAATTCAATTTCCCTCTCTGGTGGCAGTCCTGGAAGGTCATCTGGGAATACATCTGTAAACTCCTTTACCACTGGAATCTGCTCTAACTCTCGGGATACCCCTATAGTGTCAACCATTGTTGCCAAATAAGTAATACATCCCTTTCTCATCAATCTCTCTGCCTGTACTACAGATACTAACCCTGATATATGTCTGTTAGTCTTCCCCCTGATACATAAACTTTTCTTGCCCATCGGGTCGAAACTTTATTCTCTTTAATGCACAATCAATAGTAGCTTTATGATCAGTCAACCAATCCATACCCAGTATAATATCAAACTCTAATACAGGTAACTCAATCAACTCAGCAGGTAAGGATCTATCACAAATTCTAATATCACATATATCATACTTATGCTCTACAATAACTTTATCTCCCATTGGTGTGGCTATTTCTAAGGGTACATGTAAAGGTTTTCTACCCAACTCCAATTTCAAAGAAAAAATAGGTGATATAAAGGAATGGGTTGCACCTGAATCAAATAACACATAAGCCACTATGCTATGGATAGAAATCATACCTACAACTATCTCATGTGATCCCTGGGCCTGCTGCTGAGTCACTGTAAAGACTCGCCCCTGACCTCTACCAGCGACTGATTGTCCCACTGTCGGACTTTGTCCTGCTGGTCTGCCTCTACCGGTGTTCCCCTTACCCATCTACACTGATGGATGGGAAGATCTTGCCTCCGTAGGCTGTGAAGCTCTGAACATAGGGCAATCTTTGTAATAGTGCCCAAACTGTCCACACCTAAGGCATGCTCCTGTCGTAAAATGACATGCCCCTGAATGTTTCTTCCCGCACAAAGTACATGTGGGTACTGATGATGTCATCTGGACTGGTCTAATAAGGCCTCAGAAATAGCTAGAAACAGGAGGCCTCATACTATTGCCTCTGCCCATAGTCCTGTCTCTGACTGGGAGGTGGTAAGGATTGCACTGGCCTGGAAGGAGGTCTAGATGCAAAAGATTGAGATATCCCCTCCCCAGGTCTCCGATACTCTCCTCTTCCTTTCTTTTTCTGCTCTCTATCCAACCTTTCTTCTTTATACTTTGCTTCCATCTGAGTAGCTTTATCAATAGCCCTACTCAAAGAAGTAAATTCCATAGCCAACAGAATATTATGCAAGGTAGCATGCAAACCTTTCATGAATTGCCTGATCAGATCATCTTCAGTAGGAGCAATTCTTTTGGCATACTTACTCAACCATCTGAATTCTCTGGCATATTCCAACACAGATAAGTTTCCCTGTCTCAGTTGTTCAAATTTCACAATATTGCTCTCCCTTAGACCTTCAGTAAGAAATTCATCCATCATTCTTTGTTTGAATTTTGCCCATGTTATAGGATCATCACTATGGATGTTCTCATCAATATGCTCTGTAAACCAAGTAGCAGCATCTGTTTCCAGTAACAGTCCTACTAGCTCTATGGTTCTAGCATCAGAACAAGACAATGTACGTACCATCCTGTCAACCCTGTCTATGAAGTCACTAGGGTTAGTACCATACTCTCTTGAAAAAGTAGGCAGCCTCAATCTCATGAATTCTATAATATCTGCAATTTTTGTTATTTTTTAACTTGTATGTTGTTGAATAAATTGAGGATCTAAAATGTTTTGAGGAAATCCAGAAATTTCTATTTACAGAGAGGATTTTTATGAGGCTGATTTCAGGATTTTAAAGAAATAATTTGGTAAAGTGTAAAACATAAAAGTTGTAGAATATATCTCATCTTTAATTTTGTAAAAATGGTTCTGTAAAATTCTATGTGTGTAAAGAGTTATACCTCTTTGATCAGAAGCTGTCCGGCTCATTATTCTTTGCAGGAATCTGAGTATGTTTAAATTTTCTGGGAATGATTGATGCTAAATGAGCCAAAAGTGTAAACATGAGAAATGTTTCTTTACATGTCATGATATTGGCTGTAAAATTTTAGGAGAATTGGATAAGTATAACTCAGTAGAGAGTGGAATTACTCAGACCTATTTGGATGAATTTTGAGCAGTAAGTCAGGGTAAAATTTAGAAGTTCACCATGGTTTGTGTAGATATCCTTTTGATTCGAAATCTGGATATGTTGGACCCCAAAATTTTTATTTTAAGTGACAAAAAGAATAAAAAATTTTGGATGTTTGTAACTCATTTGCGAGCTGATTAATTATGAGTTGTCGAGGAAGGGTTCCAGTTCGGTAGAATCTGGCATTTGTGAGCCGGCAATGCGAAGTGGCATTGCTAGCTGGCAAATATGAGGTGGAAATAATGAGGCGAGTTTGGCGAAGAGGCATTGCCGAGGTGGCATATGCAAGGTGGAAATAGGCGAGGCGTGTTTGGCGAAGAGGCATTGCCGAGGTGGCATATGCGAGGTGGAAATAGGCGAGGTGAGTTTGGCGAAGAGGTATTGCCGAGGTGGCATCTGTGAAGTGGAGTTAGGTGAGGTGGCATATGCGAGGCGGCATATGCGAAGTGGACATGCGAAGTGGAATTGGCGAAGTGGCTTTGGCGATGTGGCATTGCCGGAGCGGATTAGTGAAGTGGCAATTATGAGTTGGCTTATGCGAGGTGACTTTGCCGAGGCAGATTGGCGAGGCGAGCTTGCAAGTGAAAATTTTGAGGTCGTAGCCTATTTAACTAGATCCCCAGTAGCGATTTTTCTTCATGATTTTTCTACTTCTTCTCTTCGTTTTTCTTCTATTCTTTTCAGATTTGTTCCATTTCTTTTCTAATGCATTAATACTCAAAATTAATGCATTGAATCTCTAGATTATCACATTTTAAGGCATCAATCTTCTGTTTCAAGCAGATTTTCTCAAGGAAATCAGTTTAGAGAAATAAGGTAAATTTTCTTCAAATGTCATTTACTTTTTAGATTAAATAAATTCTGGTAGTTAGGATAATTAATTATGGGTATATAGAAATTATTACAAGCATTTTGAGGCTATTAATGGTAATGAATATAGGAGAAATCAGAATTTATGGGTTGTCATGAATAGTAACATGAACAGTAAATTCAAAATTAATTCAGATTTTTCTTTAAGAGTTGAACTAAATTGATGTTAGGAATCAAAAGATAGAAACTATAAAATGGTTAAATTTTAAGAAATCATATTGAGTATTGTTGATTAAGGAAAACCCTAATTTTAAATATTTGGGAAAATTTCACAGGAGAAGAGAACCAAGGAATTTGAAGAGATTATTGTTTGAGCGAATTTGAAGAGATTATTGTTTAAGCAAATTATTGAAGGAAATTCAAGGATAAATTTGTGTAGAGGTAAGTATGAACATTGCATATGCATATTATTTCTTTGAAATGAATTGTCCAAGCCTTACTAATGCTCACTAATATGCCATTGTATTAATGACCTATAAATTAAAGTTTCTATGATATTCCCAAGCAAATGATAATTGTTTCATGTGATTTCTATATTTATATTATAAATGACTTGATCATCTTTCCTTGGACCAAGTTCATATGAAACCTATTTGTTATTTGACTAAATTTATGTATTTTATTGATGGTCTTGTGACCAATATGTTTCTTGTGAGATTGTAACCATATGACCCTATGGATAGAACGCTCTTCCCAATGAGAGTAAATTCATTGGTCCATTGTGCACTTTGGGAATCTAGCTGATAGGATTTTTTATCAGTGTTCCACCTAGAGGGGACCATGAGCTCTAGGTGTATGCCTGGCCAAGCATGCGTTTGCGATAAGGTATCAAGGACTACCGATGCGCTTTGTTGTGATAGGTAGCAAGGCTACTGATGCACTCTGTAGTTCTACCATGTAATTTGATAGTGCTATTCGATTGTGAGCAATGTTGTTCTTGTAAGCCTGACCATTTGATATTTTCTTACCTATGTTCTTTGGATTGACCTTTCCTTTGGAATGATGTATTTCTTTTATATTGCATGTTCATATCTTACTGAGTTGAAGGCTCACTCCTCTTCTGTGGATTTCAAGTGATAGTATAGCTCATGAGGGAGCTAATACAGAAGATCGAGCTTCTTGATTTATTTCTCCAAGAAGTCTCCATTGTAATCATTTTGATATATATATATTTATTGAATTGTATTCTATAACTGTATGTATTAGGAGTATACTCTAGAGCTTCATTGTTAGATGTTGAGGATGATAATATTTTGATGTCTAAACTGTTATAATTAGATTACCATTGTTCCTTAGTGATGTGGGAAGTATCTTTTGATCGGTAAGGAACAAGAGGAAATTCCTTAATGATAAACACATATATGTATGAATGGTGATTACCTAAATCTTTGAAATGAATGTTTTAATGACAATTATATATATGATGTAAATATGAAATGTGTATGAGATCCAGGATATGAGAGTTCTACGGGTTTATGGTGGCCTTAAGCCTACCTTTGCCCTAGGACCGTCGCACCATTGGAGTTTGGGGTGTGATAAATTCCCCAACAAATACACCACCCTCTTGTATAACCCTCTGTACTCTGTCCCCTTGTAACACTACTGGCTCTCCCTGAGATACCGGTGGCACTACAGGCTGTACCACTATAGGCTTTGCTGCAAAATGAGTCCGGATGATTTGTAAAATCTCTTGTCTCATTTCCTGCATATCCTGTCTCCAGGGTGCCTCACCCATTGAATCAGACTCAGTTTGTCTCCGTGACCTGGATGGCTCAGACTGAGTTCTCCATATAGCAGATGCATTGGAAGCAACCTCTGCTTCCTTACTAGACTCATGATATTCATTCCCCTCAATAGGCCTATCTCATCTAGTACCCCTCTCTAACATCTTAACACACTGTACAAATCAACATATAAAAGAATATTTAGATCATAGGTATGCGAAATTTCAAACAATGAAGAAGACTTGTCATTTTGATGATATATGAATATCCTAGATTCTATGGAACTTCTATTGCTATCAATATGCAAACACTATAGGTTATATAAACCTTTAGCTTTGATACCACCTTTGTCACTACCCAACCTAGGAGCCGCGACGATCCTAGGGTATGTGTGTTACCTAAGCTACCAATACCACGAAGAACCCAAATAGCTGTACTATATGGCATGCAATTCAATAACAAGCTCAATATAGCTTGACAATTCTATGAAAATTTGGGCAGCATCTCCTTTATATAAGAATTATGACCAGCTGAAAAACATGCAAATAAGCACTTCCACTTTATACTTCAACATCTATACTCAAGTCAATGATCCCTCTGGATCTCCAATATCAACTCAATATATCTATCTGCATATCAAATCATTTCCATTCATAGCATCACATATGTGTATATCTCCATAGTATAACTTATAGATATAAAGATGCAAACACACATATATACATGTTATTTCTTAGTTTACAGTACCATGGAACCTTTATATTATACAAATATTTACATATACTTTTGGGACTGGAATTTACATGTCACAAGTATCAAAATTTCCACGGCGAGGATAGGAGGTGCCAATGGAATACGAGCCTCACTGCAGACCTGAAATTGATAACCACTGAAGGGGGTGAGTATAAAAATACTCAGTGAATCCATATGTATAAAAATGCAGTAAATAATCATGATACCATGATTGCCCGTATATGGCCTATATAATCAATATAAGATAACAAGTAAGAATATAACAAGTATTTATATCACTCTTCACATAATATCCATATCAATATTCATATGAGAACCCATTGTACGAGTCAACGCACATATGATATAACAGGATTAGGTCAAATGAAAAGTGTATCCACACTATTTGTAATTTTAAACACCAGCACTATCATAAAGTGCACCACCCACATTACATAAGGGGGATCATCCCTTATGACTAAGGAATATAACTCTCCTCCCTAGCAAGGGTCAAATAAATATAAGTGTGCACACAGTTGATGGAATTACCCGCTACACCATCGAGGTAGCCCTGTTATAGTACCATATGGGTGTGTCTCTAAATAACAGCATAAATAGCTCAAATATATCTGATATAGCTTTAGAACAGTCATATATATATATTTATAATGAATAATAAAACAAATTTGGGTATTGTCAAAAAAAGCCCTGCGGGCCCAGTTGCGCTGCCGCAACTGACACTCGCCGTTACGGGTTCGTTTTGAGATTTTTGAGTAGTTTCTGGTTAACTATGTTACCAAAAGATTTAGGTGGACCATGAGGTACTATTTTAAAGTTTAGGTCAAGACTAGAAGATTGGGCTAAGTAGTAGCCCAATTGGCTTTCTGGATTTCATTTTATGGACACATAAAGTTTAGGACATTTTAGGTCGTTTCGGCGAGTTTATTTACGGGCCAATTTGCACTGTTTGTGATTTTGGATATCAAACTCTATTTTATTGGATCAAATGAAATATTATAGCATACATGATGCAAATCATGTATGATTATACATAAGGACTCACCTTTATTACAAAAAGAGCACTTTATCCCCCAAAGCACTGACAGTAGCCCTAGTCGGCCTGCTGTCCGACATTTCGAGCCGGAGTTCTCGACGGTCGACCTATTTTAACATATAACGCTCCGATAAGACTTTATAACATCACAAAATATATCATACACATCAAAACACACCAAATTGCATAGAGCATACACATTATATCCTACAAACCTCATTTTGCATATTTTATACATTTTCCATTCCTTTATGCATAAACACCTATCTATCACCGTAATTAACTCACATTACACATATTCATCACTTATATATTATATCAAGAACTCATATACACTTAGTTCCACATTCCATATCAAACATACACCATATTCAAACTTAGCTTTCAAGTACTTAAATCAATCATTTTTTACATATATAAACCTATACATTTTCATCATTTTCATCAATTAACCATAATCAAACACCTCCTTCCTAAACACATTAACCTAACATATTAAACTAACAAAGTCAATATGGTTCCATCAATATGGAATTCATTCCATTCATCCATTTTTCAATGCCATTCAATTATACAACATTAATACACATCAATTACATAACATTCAATCATTTAAACCTATTAAACATCAAAGCACTAAACCATTTTTCATGCTTATATGATTCGGCCAAGGTAAGAATTCCTTCAAATGGATTTCTTTCCATCATTTAATCATTAAATCATTACATTCACACCAAATACACATCAATCCATCATTCAAACCTATAAAACACCAAAGTATAAATCCATAGTTCAACACCATATGGTTTGACCACTTTGGTTCTCCATTCTATTGAATTTATTACAATCATTTAACCACTAATTCATGTTATACACACCAAATGAACATCATTTAAACAAAATAATTCATCAAAACAACACTTTGATTCAAAGTTCTTCCTATTAGGGTTTCAATCCAACCTTTTGAATTCTATCCATTCAAAACATGTTTTGATCACTAATAAACATCAAAGAACATCTTAAGAACACATTTGAATCAAAAGAATTCCAAAATCAATAACTTACCAAAAGTTCTTTAAAATCTTCAAAGGATTATTTTGTTACTTTTTCTAGTTTTTCCTTTGAATCTATGGATATATTTGTGTTTAGGATGATGGAATTAACATGTTTCCATCAAAAAATGAAAGAAAACAACAAGCTATGATGTATATTCAAGGTGGCCGAAACTTGTAATGAAGGAAAGAGAAAGTTGGCTGAAATTTTGGCTAAGGAAGAAGAAGAATGGTAAAGAGGTGGGAAAAATCAAGCTTAAATATCAATGGTGCAATCCTATACATCAAATTTATGGTACATATGGTATAACCTAGCTATCCAACCATCCATTTCTTCATCTTTTCATCCAATGGCTAGATTTAAGTAAGCCTAAAATGTTACCATAGACTTGCATACATTATATAACTCCATATTGCAAAGGAAAAGACCAAATTGCCCTTAGTTCAAATGAAGCTCCTCAATCGAGCAGCTTGCCGGGAATTATTTTCTACCGGGTTTAATTCTCTAACAATTATTCATTTAAACATAATATCATCATTTTCATATCCTAATATTCTTTTCTACCTTCAAATATGCTATTTATTCCATAAAAACTCGAAGGGGTGCAAAATGACCATTTTGCCCCCAGTTCACCAAAAACTCAAAATTATCTGATTTTGTCCTAACAGCCTTTAAGCCTCTTTAACTTATATAATCACTTCATATAACATGCATATCTATCAATTTCATGCATAAACACATAACATTCACAAGTTCAAATGAAAGAAAAAATTTTCCCCTAAGTTCCCCTTTATGGTTCAAGTTAGGTTTAGGTTAAGGTGTTACAGCATTGGGTCTAGCACTAGTGATTATTGCACCTGTGTCAACTAACGCATCCAAAGAGTAATCATAATAACCAAAAAATTTAAATGTTAAAGAGATATATGCACTCAAAACTGATTCTTCTATACTGAATATCTTTGATGATGCCTTGGTATCAGGACATACCATCGTCCAAATATCCTCTAAAGGAATTGACTGTTGTTGAGAAATTTTTTGTATTTCTTTTACAACCTCAGGGATTAGTGTTAGATGATTAATCATTCTTGCATTTTTCCTAATTTCTTCATTTTCATATACAGGTAAGCTTATAGTTCTATATCCTATAATGGTTCTACCATCTGAAGATGATGATATATCTTCTTCCTGGACTAGTGTCTTAGAAACTTCCTTCTAATTACTGATGAAGTGGAATTACTTCAAGGTAATCGAGGAACATGATATGATCTTCTAGGAGGATCAAAAATTCTAAGATTTTTCATAGGTTCTTATAGGTTTAAGATGATATTTCTACCTCTTTGTGTGATTTGAGAGGAACCTATTGATCGTGATGTCTCTGCTGGTTCTTGGAGAACCCAACTCCTAGGCCAAGATAACTCTAAAAGATTAATTTCTTTTCTATGGAACTGCCTATAGTTATCTGAACCCTCATCGAATAACTCTGTAATTTTAGAGATATTCCTCACTCCAGGATTGGTTGTGTTTATCAGTCTAAAAATTATCCTAGTGTGATATGCTAAATATTTAGCCTGGGAATTCATTTTGTTCATATTCATAGATTTAATCCTTAGTGATAAAGAATTACCCAAACACTTATCTATTACTGACATCATATAGTTAGGATAAGTCTGTAACCAAACTGGACCATGTGCCAGGTTAGTTTGGACCCCTGATATTAGCTGTTCTTGGAATAAATTCCATCTTTTGTCTAGTACAGTTGCTATCACAGGACTATCGGCTGGCAAATTGAATAGTGGTATAAGTCCTATTTGGACAAGACCAATATGAATATATTGATATGTTCCCTTTGATTTAGTTACTAATTCTCTTATTTTCGGCAAATTGATCAAAGAGATGTCCAACGTTTCTAGTTCTGTACTAGAAACCTGAGCCATAGATTCTGATTGGGAGACATCTACTATTGACCTAAAACTGAATTTAGATTTGTTATAAATAGTATTGATATCTACCTTTGGGAGTTTCTATTCTAGGTAACTTTTGGACTGATCGTCGTACTGGAAAGATTCTTCCTGTACCAGAGAAGTTTCTACGGGGATCATTTCTTCATCTATGTGTCCTTCTTCCATATTCATCATGAATATTTGGGCTGTCCAAAGATTAGATTCATCTATATCAGTTTCATATTCAGAAACTACTTCATAAACAGAATCTATTTTAGAATCTATGTCAGAATATTCATCTTTTTCTATTGATTCATAGACAAGATTCTCATCTTCGAAAAAAATTCTTCTAAGATTTTTTTTTTCACTTATTCTTTTGTGGACATGCACTTGCTTTGTGATCCTTTGAACCACAAATCCAACAACAAGAACAACTGCTAAGAGGTTTCACTTGTAGGCACTTAGGTGCTCTACCTTATTTTTTCTTAAAGGCATTTATCCTTTCTTTATCCCTAAGGTTGGTTCTTCTTCTAATAAACCTAGAAGGTTTATTAAACCTCTTTTTGTTGTTTCTATCATTTTTCAATATTCTTTTATTTCTATACCCTTTAATTTTTTTCTTTTTAGTATCACAAGAAGAACATCTTGCCTCAGATCTTTTTCCTATCCCTTTTTCATTTGTTGTAGTACACCCGTACCTACCAGGAGCTTATTCAATCTGAGAGCAACAACTTTTGTTCAGATAAGGAAGACATTTTACATCTTGTCTTACTTGAAGTTCAGTACATCCCTTTCTCAAGGCATACCTAGCTGCATGTATCTTACCTCCTAATCCTTCAACCACTTTTTCTTCATTTAGAAGGAGTTGATAGGCATTTTTTGCTACCTCTGGCCATGATTCTGGATGCTTAGCAAAAAATAATGTTGACATGTAATTTTGAGCATTAAGATCAAGATTATAATAATACTTTTGGAATTCATATGTATAATTGTCAAAATAACACATGTCACATATTTGTAATTTCATCAATGCCATTAAAGATTGTTCTCTCTTTAATGACTCAGTTGATATTGAGAATCCACAAAATTCTCTTTTCAGGGCATCTACGGTGATAGCTAGAACCTCATCTACGAGAACTGCCTTCCTAATTTCATCTCTAATAGAGGTTTGAACTACTAGCTGATCCCAAAATTTTTTAGCATTGCCAACCATGGTGGCTTTGCAAAGTTCGTAGGTGGCCTCAGTTGAGTAGCTACCTGCTCTAGTTGTAAACCTAATCATGGTAATCCACTTATCTATTCTTTCAGAAGCATGCTTTTCACAGTCTAGATTTAGAAAAGCTGCTGGGGTGATAACTGGCCTTAATGGATTATCCCTAGGTTGAAATTTTGGCTTTGTTCTATGGAGATAATTTGGTTTATATTTTGCCCTCTTTGTAGCAAGAAGCTCATTAAATGTTCTATCATCTAAATGCAAAGGAGTTTCTTCTACTAGACCTAGAGATTTTTTAAGATCTTCAGCTGTTTTGTTGCTTTCTTGATTAGCAACTCTAATGTGAGGGTTAACAATATAAGGAATTATTTTGTCTTTCATTAATTGCAAAATTTCTTTTTCAGAAAGAGGTTTTGAGGTTCCAATAGATTTTTTCAAAACTCTTTCTCGCTCAACTGCATCAAGCCTCTCATTCACCAATTTTCCTACTTTTTTTGCTAAAGCATTTCTTTGTTCTAGTGAATCGCCTATGTTTCCTTTTGCATGCAAATTCTCAAGGAGAAGGCTCTCTTTATTATGAATATTCTGAAATGAAGTCAATCTTGAAGGATTAGAGCTGACACTTTCTTCTCTATCTTCTTTTCCCATCTTTATCTAGAATTACTGGGTGTATTTTCAATTCTTTCTCGACTTTCTAAAAATGTTACCCAACTGTCTAGATCTGGAGAATTTTCCCAAAGAGCAAGAAAAAAGTAAATCTTTTTGAAGTGTAATCTTTTCCAAATTAAATAATCCCTTTTAAGATTATCACTCCAACTAGAAGTTTTAGAAGTCACCAAAGGAGTATCTTGATCAAAAATGGCTAATTGACCAAATACAAGATACTGTCCTTCTAGAAATTTAATTATATCTGATACACCACAATATTCATGGGTAATATTATTTTCTAAGTGAGCATTTTTATAAATAGAATCAATTCTAATTAGTTCGTCCCTATGCTTAGTTTTTCCACAAATCCAAGAATATTCCCACTGTATCAAGAGATGATCTCTTCTCTCTGTAATAAAAAAGTGTTTTATACTGTTATACACTCTTTCACGAATTAAAAAATTCTCTCTAAAAATTTCATCCATAAACTAGCAAATAAAATAAATTTTGGACCTATATGAACAGAATTTTGAAAATCAGGGACCAAAATATAATTAAATGTTAATTTATTTTATGAAAAGGACTTTTATGTTTTGAAAATTAAAGTTTAGGGATTTTATCATTACAAATTAAAGTTAAAAGACCATAAAGTGCGTTAACCACTAATTTATTTTCTGAAAAGGACTTTTATATTTTGAAAATTAAAATTTAGGGATTTTATCATTATAAATTAAAGTTAAAAGACCATAAAGTGCGTTAACCACAAGTTGAAGGACGATGAATGAAACTATCCCAGATTGTCCATCCAACATCATCAAGCAATTAAATATTTGGTACAAAAATGATACTAAGTTTATTTAAAAGAAATTAAAAATAAAATTTTGAGACATAATCATTAAAATAAAATGATCAAGTCTTGAGAGAGTATTTATAAAAATAGAAATTTTAATTTCTATAAATGGTCAAATATTAAAATAAGGCCCATAAATATTATTTAGTGATTAAATAAAAATTAAATTAATTTCACTGATTTACTAGTATGTGTCAATATATATATATATATATATATATAAGAAAAAAGTAAAAAATGTATATATATATAATTAAAATGATAATAATATTGGTAAACTATATTAAAAATTTTATCACAATTTTATGTTTATTTATTTAATTATCTAACATTCAGTGAATTTTTCCTACTCAACCCAATAGTTTATATATATATATATATATTGCTATTCTATGATATTAATAGTATGTTTATGAATTATAATTTTATAATTTTTTAGTTATATAATTTTTATATTTATTTAATAATTTTGTAAATTTTTAGTGTAATACTATAGATGATTGACTTAAAACTAGCAAGACAACATGAATTCATACGAAATTTCCATAGCGAATTAAATCTAGTATATAACTTAATTAGCTCCTAATTTGAAATAACTCAATACGAATAAATATAAACTCAAAATGATCCCAATTAAATTCTTCTGATTTAATTTGTCTGTCACCTTCGCTTAACACCTTAGTCTATGGTTGATTTAATTTTATTTAGCCAAAAAAAAAAAAGCACTATATATGGATTCTTTCTCATTATTTTTCAATAATGGAAAAGGTAATTTTCTGAGCGTCAATATTGGAAAAGGTAATTTTCTGAGCGACATTTTAATCCAAATGCTCACTTTTTCTCTGTGATCCTGAAAGTTAAATTTAGAATTAAAAAAAAAAAAGAGTTTATTTCACTCATGATACTCCAACTTATAGCTCGCGCACATTATTATCCTTAAACTTTAAAACGTAACACAAAAATCCTTAAACTTTTAACTTAGTTTCACTGGCAGTCCTTATCCGCCCCCAAACTAATGTCATTTCTATTTTAACCCCCTAAAAGTCCTCTTTTTCTTTCAAAGAAATTCAAAACCCCTCCTTTTAGGCTCTGATACAATTCAAATGAGTCTGCTCTCTCTCTAAATATTTTGTTCAGAGGCGGAATTACAGAGAGCTACTCCTAAATATCTTTTAAAGGGTTTTTCTTTTATTTCTGATTTCTTTCAGCTTTTTATACTCGTTGTGATAATGAGAGCTAGCAATAAGTCCTAAAAGGTCTTTGTTCTTAAGGAAAATTCCTCAAATTCACTCTGCCTAAGAGTCAATTCTTCTAAATTTTTGAATAATTTATCTATAGAATTATTTAGAGAGTCTAAATGATCTATAATAGTATTTAATAACCCTATTACTGAATTCTTACCTACACCGTGATCTAGGTGATGACAATCAGGATAAGAGCAATCTAAAGAATTACTGTTCATCAAATAAACGTGCAAAAGTACCAAACCTTTCTAAATAATAAAAATTATTAAACTCAAGTTCTTGGTCTAGAAAATTTTTAAGTTCAAAATCTCTTTTATTAGGCCTTTCAAGTCTTTCAATCCTTTCTATAGCAACAGGTAATTCTCTTATTCTCTGTTCATAAATAGCAAAGAAAGCATCTTGCAGTCTAAGACTGGCACTCAACTTTTCCCTCCTAGCCTGAGTTAAAGCTAACCTCTAAGCCAATTATTATTAGCAAATCGGTTGGAAGACATAAACGTTTAATTATATAATTAAAATATTTATAAAATACATACCTTTGTAGAATGGGTCCACTAAGCTTTCGCAATAGCTTTAGCTTTCCTTCCAAGATCGTCACCAGCACTATCTTCAGAGAGATATGGAGCATATGACTTACTGTCCTTTCTTGGTTAGGCCTTAATGCAACACTCCTGAATATTAGACCATTTTGAAGGATGAAAGGTATATAGAAGCAAAATAATCACACAGATAAAGACTTGACAAAGATTGTTCTTTTTAAAGAAACTCTGTATTTTATTTCACTTCCCTTCTTCAATAAGCTGAAGAGGTATATATAAACTTTTTACAAACTAAGCTGGTATCTGTATTACTGTTTGCCAGCTCAAAAGAAAACTAGTATAATAATTAAGATGGGTAGCTGGAATAGTAGGCTAGCTTTTCAATACTTTAAAACAAAATGGACAGTTGGTACCTCTAGTACTGTTTTCCAGCTGTATTCGGTACAATAATTAAATAAAGATAAAGACTGATTTAATTTTACAGCTAAGAATTCAGTCTTTATCAGGGATACTTTCTTTTCATTGTGACCATAAATTTTAAAGCTACTTTGGTAGACAGTGCTTTAATATTTGCAGCAACTTCTGAAAAGCAATTCCTCAATTATCACGCTGAGGCTAACATCATGGATGACGTTTTTTGTCACTCCATCTGCGAGTTGCTGACTGGGGCATCCATGCTTTCTCTTAGCTCTGTATATCCCATAGCCATTTCCTCTGCAACATGTTGCTCTCTGAACTAAGCAACCTTCTGTCACACCCCAACTCCAGTGGTGTGAAAGTCCTAGGGCAAGGGTAAGCTTAAGGCCACCATAAACCCATAGAACTCACAAATCATAAATCTCATCAACATCAATTAAATTGTAACACCATAATTTACCATACATTTATCATATTCATACATATAATCAAAAATCAATTATATCTTTCTATTATCATTTCATATCTTTCTCTTGTTCCTTAATGATCAAAAGAGACATCTCACATCAGTGAGGAACAAGAGCATCCAAAGGATAACATTCATACATTAAAATATTCTAGTATCCCCAAAAGACTAACTACGGAGCTCTAGAGTATATTCCAATACATATTATATCATAATACTATTAATAAATATACAAAATATCTCAAAAGAATAATTACAATGAAGCTTCTTGGAGTAAATAAGTCAAGAAGCCCGATCTTCTCTATTAGCCCCCTCACGAGCTAAACTATCACTTGAAATCCACAGAAGAGGAGTGAGCCTTAAACTCAGTAAGATATGAACATTACACAATAGGAACTGAATATCAAATTATGGTCATAAATAGATAATTATACATATAGGCATGAAATAAGTCATAAGCTTTTACTTGAAAGAAATGCGGGTCTCATAATAAATTGGCAATATCAAATCATGTCAAATTCAGATCATGGTTCATATTTAGAACAAAGAATGCCCACAAAGAATGGCATTATCAAATCTCATATGGTAGAACTGATCACATATCATAACATACGTATCGGTAGCCTTGCTACCTCAACGTGCACACATGCTTGGCCAGGCATGC
>CANXYC010508854.1:0-15032 GCA_948193065.1 Aleurites moluccanus
TCATAACATCAACATCATATAATATGACATAAACATACATTATGATTCTATATCTAATGCAGTAGTAATAGCTTATATACATATATATTCATACAATTAATGCATATGCATGGAAAACATGAAAATATATCAGAAAGTATCACTCACAGACTTGATGACCATCAAACTGGTTGGCTTCCTCGGAGCGCGCGCCTCCTGACGACAATAAGAAATACATTTGAAATACATGAACTATATACGAGATTTATTAAAATAATACTCGAATACTAACTCAGAAATATAAAGAATGAATCTTAAAAATTTTCCCGAAATTTCAACGAAACCTCCTCTAAAATAGGATTTAACCTTCTGAAATAAGAATTATAACACTTCTAATAATCAGCTTGATGGACCAAATTTAATACAATCATTTCAATTGATCTCTCCTTGGTCTCAATTTCAACAATAAATATTCACAATAAATATTGCAAGTCTCAATTATTTGATCCTAATAAATAATTAATTATTTAATACAGTCTGATAAATACCCCAATCCAACTCTACTTAATATTCCACCAAATGATAATCAATATTGACCTCCAATTAATTTCATTTATTTAATCCACAAAACTCTAAAAATAATAATAATTTCATAATAATTCAATTAGCGTATCCTAATTATATATATATACATCACACTCATATCTAAATATCAACTCTTAAATTCACTAATTAATAATCATTTCATTAAATAATAACTATTTATTCAATTTTCTCTACCTTCAAAAATAATTTCTATAACTTATCTCATAAAAATAATTTTCCTAAAACCAATTCTTTATTCCAGTCTCTAATTAATTTAATAAAATTAATCACTCATTTTAATCTTTAATTAATAATTATATAACAATTAATATCTCAATAATTCACCCTTTACAATACCATCTTCCGTCGTCACGATTAATTTATTCTCCAAATAAATTATCAACCAAATCCCCACAAAATTATTCTTAATCAAAATTAATTTATTAACCTAATTTACTTATCACCTCAAATAATTATAATAATTAATATTTCATCAATAAATCTCAATTAATCCAATCACCATAATTATTTCAACCAATTCCCAATCATCCTTTGTAAATATATTTCAATATCGGTCCTTATGAATTTTATAATTATTCATAATTCCTTAATTAATTAATATACTATGACTAATATTTAACAATACTCAATATATTATCCACTATAAATTTTCATCGATCCCCAATAATTTATTTTATTTTAAAATAACTTATTTACTTAAATTAACTACCGCCTTAAATAAATTACTTGTACGATAATTTAATTTTTGACACCTAAATTTCACAAATTCAATCCAAATAATTTTTATAATAATTCTAAATTAATAAACTTAATTTATCTAAATTTTTACATTCCAATAAAACACATATATTAATTATTTGCCACTTAAATTTTTTCAATATCAATATAAATATTCAATATTCACCACTATTTATCTCCAAATAATTAATAAATAATTTTAGAATAAATTAAAACATATAAACTCACAGATGTTGAAAGTCCCTTTTTTTTTCCGACTTCAGTCTTCGATCCGAGAAAAAGAGGTACCAAAAACTTGTGAAAAATAGAGTATGAAGAAACCTAGATTGGCCGAAAAATTTCGCCAGAATCGGCCAGATTGGTCGAAAAAGAGTTCAGCGGGGTAAGCTTCCACCATCACGTACACCGCCGTGACAGCTCCGTTTCGACCTCTGTTGGTTCGCTTGAAGTCGCCGATTTGCCTTCTTCCACCTTGGTTGGCGCGTGCACATTTCGGATGACTGAAGACCTAGTTTCCGGCTCCATGTCTTTTTCTCTCTGTCTCTCTTCTGTGTTTTTCCCCTGCTTCTCTTCTCCCCGATTCCCCATTTCCTTTCCTCTTTATTTCCTTTCTTTCTTATATATTTAAATTTAACTTTAAAATTTTTAAAGAAATCTAGAATTTTCTAGATTTTTTCCAAACAATAATAATAATAATAATAATAATAATAATAATAATAATATCTTATTTTAAAAGAACATAATACATAATATAATCTTAATTTGAAACTTTAAAATTTTAACCAAAAATTCCTCAAAATAATAATAACAACAATAATAATAAATATTCATTTAAATAACTAAATAAATTATAAAATTAATGCAATAACTATAAAACTAAAAATTAACGATAAATCTAATATTTTAAAATATTTTTATATTATTAAAATATTATTATTTTCGATAAAATATTATTTTAAAATTAATTTGAAATTCGGGTGCTACAATAAGTATTATTCAAACAAAAATTATTATATTGATAGTCAATTAAATTAATAGTAAGAATTTGCTTAAATATTAATATAATAAATAACGTTATTAATTTTTTTTTACATATGAATTTTAATAAAATTATAAATTATATATATTAAATAATAATATATATTTAATTACAATTTTAGTTGAATTATGATTGAGCTTCAAAACCGTGACCATTTATTGTTATCGGTAAGAAAATAAGATCAAATTTGAAATTTTTTATAAAATATAAGAAAAAGGTATAAAAAACTGACTTATCATGAAAATCTCAATTAAGCCCTTTGGTTTTTTTTTTTTTTTTTTCAATTGGACACTATGATTTTTAAATTAACACAATTAGGCCCTTTGTTCTTTTATATTTATTTAAGTCCACATACTAAAAAATATTAAATTTTAGAAAAAATTAGAGAAATGAGAAAAATTATAATTATATCTAAAAAAAATCAGAACTGAATCATAATTTAATGTTGGAGATGCGAGGAAAATTATTATATATGTTAAAAAAAATGAAAAAATAGAAAGTAAAAGATATTGCAAATATCACATACAAGAGGAGAAAAAATATTGAAAGTATATATATATTTTTTATTTTTTAATATAATAATAATGTAATCTTAATTTTTTTAAATATAATAATTTTTTTTTTTAAAATACGGTGCTGATATGATTAATGAAAAAAATAAAATATTTAGTTGAGTCAATTTACAAAATTTATAGATAAACTACCAAATTTAATAGAAATTTTGGCGACAAATTGAGGAGTCGTTTTATACCTTCACCCTAAATATAATCAGAAATTAAAGAGAAGGCCCGCTTTGAAAAGAGCTCCCAAAGTCCCTCCCCTCCCCTCCCTAGCTGCAACTTATTCTTCTCCTCTCTGCAAAGCCCTCCGCTTTCTCACAGATAACAGATATCCCATATATCTTTTTCAAAAATATCCCTTCCTTTCTCCGTCTCTCTCTTTCTCTGTCTCTATCTATATATCTGTAGCTCCATTATTGGCAATTGCAATGCTTTAGAAACAGAGCAGCCTTGTTATGGACTATGAAGTTTCAGATAGTAGTGGTATGTTTTCTTCTTTTTTTTTTTTTAATTTTTATTTCTTTATTTGGTTTCACTTGTATATGCCAGAAAAGTTTCTTTCTTGGTTATTGAGTCGCTGTACTAGTGAGGATTGGTTTTGAGGCTTAGGGTTTTGTTGGGTGGGAAGTAGCTGGGCATTGTTGTTTTTGGAGAGTTAGTGATGGACTGGGAGTATTTTTTTTGTTTTTGTGATTTTTTTTTGAGGAGTTAGGGTTTTGGGTTTTGGGTTTTGAATGGTAAATTTAAAACTGTCATTCCAGACTTTTAAGACTGGATATTGAGTGAGATTGATTTGTAGAATGCAGTTATTATTAGAGCTTGTTCTGGGTTTATTTCACTTGCTGTTTTGCTTCTCTATTTTTGGGTAATGTTTTGATTTTGCTAGTTCTTGTTGCAGGTTGAAATTTATTTGAATTGCTATCATTATTGTTGTGCATATACATAATGTTTTATTAAAGAGGAAAAGCAAAAGTCTTTCACTTGGCTTTCGGATGGAAAGTCTTGTCATCTTGCTTTAGACAATTTCAGTATATATTTATTTGTTTGATGGGCGTTGATTCAGATATTAATAGGGCATGAGGGTACTGCTCTTTCTTAATTTTAACATCTGATCAAGTTTAAATTTGTTAACATGTTATAAGAAAGAACAAGAGTAAGAATCAATGAAGTTCATTTTTGGCTATACATCATTTTAGTTGATCTATTCAGTTGGATTGTCATTATTTAAACTTTGCAAGCTTGCTGTGTTGCCAGGACTCATTGTATATGGTTGAAATTGTGTGGAAACATGGAAATGTAGACCAACATATTGTTGCAGAGCAACTGAGCGTGAATAGAATTTAGAGGAATCTAGTTTGGTATAAGAAATAAGAAAAGGAAGCAAGTATGAGAGCAAGTTGATTCAGAAGTTCCAAAATTTGAACGATAGTCAAAACAATGGAAAGTGTGAGCTTCAATCGTACGAGTTTGATTATAGACTTGGAAGTCAAAGACTTTTGATATGGAAGCTTTTTGTTGATGTGATTATTAGATATACGCCCATATTCTATGTATTCATTTATTTACTTTTTGATAAAGGGGAAATTTCTGTAGGTCATGAAAAAGGTAAAAAATACAGAAGGGAGCTTGCTAAAAATGGGAGGGGTGGAGTTTTGGTCGGGGTGGGGTTTTTTCTGCAATAGTATAGTATACTCAACTCAACTCAACTCAACTCAATTTAGCCTTAATCCCAAAATTAGTTGGGGTAGGCTATATGGATTCTTTGTTTCCACTGCAAATGATTTTGAACGATATCTTATGATACTTGTAATATCTCTAAATCATATTGTGTTCTTCTGCTCCAAGTTAAATCATACTGTACAATGGTATAAACAAAATAATTTTGTATACTTTATTGAATTCTGTACTAGTCTTTGAAATGATTTATCTGGAGTTGTGGCAGAATGAATCATAAATGTGCTAAAAAAATGCTGTTTGACTATTCTCCAATTGCAATCACGAATAGCTTCTACAGTTGCTTGTTCTGTTTCATTTGGAAAATAGAAGCAACTGAGTTTTAATCATCTCAATCTTTGTTTAGATCACACAATATTTGGAAATAAAGTTTGTGAGGCCCCGAAGGAAGAGTTTGGATCTTCATTCTTCATGCATATCTTTGTAAGTGTATTTCCAATATATTATCTGGATAATATCAATAAGATCTTAAAACATGGACACTATTTGGTTTTGAATTTAATATACCAGTATGATAAGATATCTCTGTCTTTTGTTCACATTGCTCCTTTCCATGATGTCTCCTAAAACTGCAGGTACTGACGATGATCTATCTCCATCACATCCAAGTACAATTCCAAATGGAGAAAAAATTTTAGGAAACGGAAGATCTGCTGTAGGTTCTGCCACATACCTTAGGAAGCACACTGACATGGAGGCTCAAATTCGTCAGCTTGAGCAAGAAGCTTACAGTGCTGTACTGCGTGCTTTTAAGGCTCAGTCTGATGCCATTTCTTGGGTAATTTTCTTTTTGTTTGCATGTCTCTGTATGCTTAAATTTGGCTCTTTGCTGATCATTTTCAAATGCTCTGTCTTGTCTCTTATTCAGGAGAAGGAGGGTTTAATAACAGAGCTCAGGAAGGAACTGAGAGTATCAGATGATCAACACAGAGAGCTTTTGACCAGAGTTAATGGAGATGAGATCATTAGAAGGATCAGGTTTGAATCTTTTTGAAACAGCTATGGTTTGAGAACCGGTAAATTGTAAAATGGCTTATGGCTTTGAAACTCCAACAGGGAGTGGAGACAGGCAGGTGGGCACCAAGCTGCCAGGAGCAGTGTGCCGCAACCAGTTCATGATGTTGTACCCAGTCCTAGTGGTTCAGGCTCCCGCAAAAAACAAAAAACATCCCAACCGGTATCTTCTCTAGCTTTTACGTATTTATGTGACGTCAACTGGCTTTATAATCTCTATCAGTATATGTATCCATCGGTACCTTTTGTTTTTAGCAGCACTTGCTTTATTCTCTCTATCAGCAGCTCTGTCCATGTAAATATCTTATGAACTGCAAATTGGTGACCAAGTGGAAGCCTAGTTCACCATGTTGATTATTTTTAATAGAAAATGTAAAATTAAATTTTAGCTTGACCTCCATTGGGATTTGCTCTTTCTTCCCCTTACTTTTGCAGGGTCAACCAATGCCTGCTTTATCCTCTATGAAGTATATGCAGTATCCTTCTACAAGTCCTGCTCAAAATCATCACTATGTTAGCCGTAGTTTTTCTGGTGCCCTTGCGCCAAATGAACCTGCTGAAGCAACAACTTCGAATCCATTAATTGGAAAGAAAGTTTGGACAAGATGGCCGGAGGACAACAGCTTTTATGAGGCTGTCATAACTGATTACAATCCTGCTGAGGTATGCTTAAGGATTTAAATGGGCAAACATGATAGGTCTTTCTGGGACCATCTGGATGAGAGATCTAGATCCAAGGCACTCTGATTTATGAAAGATAACTTCGGCATATTTTTAATGAGTTGTTGTCTGTCTTTCTCTTAGATCTCTGAAGGTCTCCACTATTCAGTGAATAGTCATTTTGCCTGTTCAATGTTTTTAAGGTTTTACACCTGAAATTTTGGGTTTTTGCACCTTCCAACTTAATGCTGTTGCATTGGGCCCTGTACTTTTGAGAGTATCTCTATCAAGTACCAACTCGACTGCCTTAAAACATGTGATACAAATGTAAGGGATTTGTGTAACTAGATAAAGAAAAATTGCAAATCAATGATATTTAAAAGTTTTTTTTTTTTTTTTAATGAGACATAATTTCAGAAAAAGTTGAAAAATTCTGCAAGGTGTGCCATTTGACAACCATCCTTTGAGCATGACACTCAATCCCCAGAAATTGGGTACATGATTTCAAAACTACAGAGAAAAGTGTACGTGTCAGGAGAATTGATTTCTCACTATTTGCTTTAGATCCCCATAAATGCTATCTGGATTTTTAAGGGAGTTTGGCTTCAAGGTCAAGAGAGGCAGTGAAGTCGTGAAACATGGTGGTGTTTGTGTAGTGGAGGGAATCAGAGGTGGAGTTGAAGGATTAGTACCAGTCACATTGTGAAGGAGGATTGACTTGGTGAATATGGGGATTGAAGAGGGGGCCAAGAGTGATGATATCAGGGTGCAGAGAGAGGCTATCTCAAATGGGTGGTTGGGATTGAGTTTGGTGATTGGAGATGATCTGAAGAGGTAGGACCATGTCATGGTTGTGATTGTGGAAGAGATTGTCTTTGGTTTTGTGGGGATTTATTAGACAAATGGAAGAAGATGAAAGAGAAGAAGAAAAGGAGTAAAGTGAGAAACAGAGGAGGGGGTTGGGTTTTATGTTCAATTTCTATACGACTTCATATGCTTTTTTACATTTTTAGCACTTAGGGACCAATTTAATGTTTTTTTATTTATTACTGTTAATTGGCACTTCTATAAAGGGCCTAATATTAACATGCTTGAAGTTGGATGTTTCAATAGCTAAAGCCAAAAGGTTCAGGGCTTAAATGCGAGATTTTCCTACAATTAATTACTAATATTTTTTATGTTGTGTGGTCATGATTAATCATTTTTCTACTATGTTAATTCATGTAAAATTTTTCCTAATTGTTTTTTATTTTTCCTATATTTCTTACTCTATCCTTCCTTCCTATTATTTCTATTAGTTGACTGTTAAACACCATGTTTAATATATGCTCTTATCTTGAGGATTATTAATCAATCTTAGTCACTTGATTTTATTAATATGTAGGGCCGGCATGCTCTAGTCTATGATATGCATACAGAGCATGAGACATGGGAATGGGTTAATCTCAAAGAGGTAATTTTATGGTATTCTGCATGAGCTAAAAATATTTTTTTTTGACTTTTCCATTTCATTGGTTGTCCCTTTATGCTGCAAACATTTGAAAATTTTGTTTGTAAGCACAATTGATGTGAATTAATATAAGTGGCAAGTTTTTTTTCATATTCTTACAAAATGTCTACATGTACTTCCATTTTACTATTAGAACTTGAGAGCTGTGAATTGGCCATGGTTAGTGCCCCATGTATTCTTGCGATTGAGCTAATTGGACAGTTAGAACTGCATGCCAGTTGGAGGAATATTGACTTCTGTCCTTTGTTAATCAGATTAAGAGAAAAAATAATTGCATTCTCCTTTATATTCATAATTTCGTTTGGTTAAGTGGAGCATGAATATTAATTTACTAATTTTTCTCTAGGCTATATCAAGAGCACCCTCTTATTTTGGACTGACAGTGACCTCTTTTTTTAATTATGGTTTGATACAAAAGTTATCTTCTCACAATGAAGCAAGACTACATTGTCGTAGCTCCTCCGAAAGAACAAATAATAATAGAAAGAAGAAATATAAATCGAACAACAAAACCACTATAGGAATACGAGAAACAAAACTTGATGGCTAGATGTGGAAGGGATAAGGTAGTTAAAAGCAAAAGACTCACCCAAGGCAATAGAAAATTTTAGCACCTAAGGTGCAAGGCACAAAAAAGTGCTCGCTTGACAAGGCGCAAATTTCTAAAACAATCTAACGATATAATTAAACATTAATATGGTAGATATCTAAGAATATTATATATATTTAGGATAAAACAAAATTTTACTAACCATTTTTATTCTTTCAATTGGGAAGAAAGACCAAAAATTGCAAGGAAAATTATGGGAAAAAGAATTACAAGAATTCTGTAAATATAGAGATATTCTAGAGATGGACGTGGAGGAGGGAGATATAAATATTAGAAGAGAAGATAACATAAATATTAGAAGAGAAGAAAACTGTATTGATACAATATGTTTTGAAGAAAACGCAAAAACTACCTATTTACAAAAGCAGGGCCAACTGGCGATGAAGGAAATTATGTTTGAATAGACATCTAACTAGTCTAGTTCACCTAAAACATGTATGCTAGAAAGTAGTGTTTAAGCAAACTAAATAACTCGTCTTTCACAAGGCGCTCGCCTAAACGTAATAAGCGAGCGCCTAACCAAAAATGCCTCACCTTGCTTGTTTAAAATTGACAACTCATATTCTCGCCTCAGTGCCTCGGTGTGCCCCCCGAACGCCTTTAATTACACTGGGAAGGGATTAGTAGAAGAAAAACTGAGGGCTT
Organism: Aleurites moluccanus; assembly: GCA_948193065.1. Lineage (NCBI taxonomy): Eukaryota > Viridiplantae > Streptophyta > Magnoliopsida > Malpighiales > Euphorbiaceae > Aleurites > Aleurites moluccanus. The sequence goes on from CANXYC010508854.1 coordinate 9,096, forward strand.
GTTTAGTATTGTTGTTTTGTTGGTTTTTGGTTTCTGTTTCTCATTTATAAAAATAAGAATCTATTATTAAAATATATTTATTTAGTTTATTTGACGTTTGATGTATTCGTGGGAAGGTAGGAGTGGCATCTATTGAAAAAAAAAATGAGAGAAGGAAGATTAAGGTGGTTTGATCATGCATGTTGTAGATTGCTAGAGGCACTTCAAGGGAAGTAGAGCATCTTAAAATGGACAAGGATAAGAGAGGAAGGGGAAGATCCAAGATGATATGGGAAGAAATGATAAGAAAAGATTTAGATGGGCTAAATTTTTCTAGAGAAATAACTCAAAACTGAACAGAATGGAAGAAATGGGTCCATGTGGCTAACTCTATCTAGCTTGGTATTAAGGCTTAATTGTTGTTTTGGTGTTTGAAACAGAGAAACAATTTTATCAAACTCTATCATAAAGTTGTTTTTCTTTATTTTATCAAACCTTTTTCCAAGATACTAGTATAGAAAGACAAAAACCAAAAAATAGAAACAAAAATAATACAAAACAGCCCCTAAAGTTATTAGTAGTTATGAAATGAAAATGGAAAAATCATTTAATCATTCTCACGAGCATGCCTTATCATATTTACAAAAATAGGGGACACTGAACATTAATTATCATTACCATTCATATATGTCGACTGCAATGACCAGCTATAATGTAGCTGGATATTTTTTGCACTATAAACAGAGATGATGGGTGTTTCTTTTAAATTTGAATTTAATTGTGATGACTGCAGCATTATTTTTGTACCTTTTTTTTCCTGTAAATTAGTTAAATGCTGAACACAGATCCAGCTGGGATATTTGTCCTGAACAACTTTAATGATAGTTTGGTTTAGGGAAGGATTGTTGGAAAGATCTACTTCTATGGTGAAGAAACTACAAAAACTGATAAGAACATGATAAAAGAAATTTAGTTTCAAAAGTAATTGAAAACCTTGTACTGAGTTGGAGTCCATTGGTGGGATTTAAATGGCTGATGAATGATAAAGCACCGTCCAGTGGTAAATTCTAGGCAAGCTGACTGATTCATGGCAGTTTTAATTGGCATTGCTGTGGAATTTGCAGTAAATGATTCATGACCATCATTTATCCCCTCCTAAAAGTCTCTTTTTGTCATGCAAGTCATAGTGGTTAGTCCCCTTTCCCTGTCTAACTTTGCGAGATGGAGGGAGGAGTGACAAGTATGAGGATCACCAAAAGATGCTTAAATTATATTATGATGATACAGAGCTGCTTTTTATTAACCAAGTCAAGTTGCTGAACTGGGTTTTGGGATGTGCACATATTGCTGCATGGATAGGATACCATTTTTTTTTGCCTCCTCCATGGCCCCAATTCTCTTACCTATTTTCCCTGTATATCATGCATAGTTTGAGTAATAATTTTATTGGTGTGACTTATGTTAGCTTTCTTTATCAATATAAGGGCCCCAATTGTTTTTTTACTAGGTGAAATCATTCCAAAGAGGAATATGTTTGTATCCTTCTTTTTACAGATATCTCCAGAAGATATTCGATGGGAAGGTGAGGATCAAAGAATTTCTGTTCGTGGTGTCCATAGTGGGCCAGGCCGTGGAATTAAGAAATCCACAAGCCATGGTGCTTATCCTATTGTTGGAAGAGTGAGGGGATCCATAATGGGACAATCCAAGAGAGAATTTCCGCCAGCACAGAATGGTTTTGCAAGGAAAGTTTCTGATGAAATTGAATTATTCAACACAGATTCACTAGTTCAGGAGGTATGCATGATAGTATGGAATTGGTTTAACTTGATATGTTTGTCAGCTTGTTTCATTTTTGTTGCTGGAACATTCATGTAACAGGTGGAGAGGGTCTTTGCTTTGAGCCATCCTGATCTCCTTGAGCTTGAGAAGGCAAAAAAGATGCTACGAGTAAGACTATTGGTGCATTGTGCTCGAGTGTTTACGTTTCTCTCCCAACTGCTTGTAGATTACATACTTCACTGTTTTGCACGATGCAGGAGCATGAACAGGCACTTGTTGAGGCTATTGCAAGGATTGCAGATGCATTTGATGGTGAAAGTGGTAATGAATACATGCATACATGAGATAACTATGTTTCTGGTTGTCTTCGAGATGGCAATTGCCTATTTTAGCCATCCTGTGCTGAGTAATATTTTATTATCCTGTTTATAAACCTAAGCTTTGTTCATGTTTTTTTACATTGCCTTGTGACTTTACTGTCGCATTATTATTTTTTTATGATGTTTGTAGCAGGAATTTGGGTGGACCTTTTTTTAACTTTAGTATCCAGGTGCTTGGGAAAAAAGTTTAGGGTCATAGATAGTATACAAATGAGTTAAATTTCTGTATTGTAAAGATTAATTGAATGGGTTCATAGAGGGCTACCTGTGGATCTAATCAGCATTAGCTTATTTGGTGATTTAGTTAATTGAATTTCTTTCAATTCCTAAATTTTTCCTCCATCTTTCAAATCAGGTGAAGACCAATTCTTCCATGGGCAAGCAATGGAACCTGAATAGAGGTAGAGAAAAAGAATTTGGCAGAAAAGCATCAGCGGTTGTTGAAGGGCTCTTGGTTGTCGTTGTGTTAATTGAATATCATCAAATTGCATCAACCTAGCAAGAATGTAACCTTCTTTCTTTAACTTATTTTTCTAATTCCTTTCTAGTTGGATTTGTACCTCTGGTTTATACAAAAAGAAAAATTCCATACTTGTAACATACGCTACCTAACTTCTCATGCACAGACTTGGAAAAACAACCACTTGTTTTTGTCCGTTAGGGGGAACTTGGAGACATTGTAGACATTGATATTTTTAATCAAGCAACTTGTTTCGTTCATGACCTTGGACTATGTTCTACAATTATGCATGCTAGCAGATTACACCAGCAATGTGATAGTTTTTATTTTTGTCGGTTCAATTTTTGCATTTTCTAATGTTGTGTTAGGGTTTCGTCATCTGGATCATCGCATATCGCACTAGCAAATCATAATATGAAAATGATTTTAAGCATTGCTGATTTAAAAATAGATTTAGTTTTTAATCCACATTTTCCAGAAATGTTGACAGAGATTGACAAGTAATTGATCAATCCTGGATTGATTTGCCTGAATTTGTTGGTCTTACCTGAATGCTGATGATTTCTACCTTGTATTTAATGAAGCAATGAAACGCACAATAACATCAGCCACCCTCGCATCATAAGCATTTCCCTCGATTTCAAAGTGACTAGCTCCTTCAACAAGATGGGCTTGAATACGTCCAGCTGCAGATATTAGCTTCTTCTCCAACTGTTGTATACTTGTAAACTCATCATTTGTGCCCAAAATAAAAAGTTTTGGTTTCGGGGATCTTAAAATTGCTTTATTATGCCTTCCAAACAGAAAAGGGGCAGCCACTCCAAAAGGGTACCCAATACCTGCATACCCTATCACTTCCTCTGCTTGATCAACTGCCCTATTTCAAACATTCATTATAAAATTGCATTTAGCATGCCAATGTTCATATAATTCTAATTAGGTTTTTACCAAAATCATAAACAAAAACGATACCTGCAGAGGAACCCAGCAAAAAAATCTGATAAGAAGGCAAGTTTTGGGAGACCCATTTGCAAACAGAAACAAATCTTGGACTTCAGCAAAGCCAGTGATGGAACACCTGCCTGTGGACCTTCCAACACCTCTCATATCAAAAGTAATGGCAATGAAGCCTTTAATGGATAGTCTCAATGCAAGTCCTTGCATAAGGCCTTGGCATCCACCCAGCTTTGAGGACGGATGCACCAGCACTATTACAGTGCCAGAGCCGCCATTTACGGTGGTTTCTTGGGGTGGCTTAAAGATTCTTGTTTGAAGACTCACCCCATCTGTGGTTGAGATCATACATGATTCAATTACATTTCTTGTTGCCATAATAAAGTAAACAAAGTACAAGAAAAATTCGACTCCAGTCAGCGCCTAATTGAAAAAAGAAAAAAATATTAGGAAGAATAAAACTAATCAATTATAAAGTAATTAACAATTAACATTCAAATGTAATGTTGATTAAGCTTTAAGAGTCTTAGTAATAATAAGATTGGGGTTTAAAGCCCTAAAGGGTAGCAGAGAATTAGGTTATTTGATGTTGATAAGGTTTAATTAGCAGAGATTGAGGTTGTTCATGCAGGCTACAAAAGAAAGGATACATATAGATTACTGTAAAATAAATGTTAATTTTAGGAGAAATGACAGTTCCAATTGGCTATTTTTTATTGGAGTTTATTAGATCCTTATTAATTATTAATTACAATGCCTAACCATTTTGACAAGGAAACCACAGAGGATTTAAATAAAGGCTAAAAGCATTCTTTAAAAGGGAAACAAATTAAACTGAACCCTTCTTATGTCCCAAGGAAACTTGGCTTCTCTCAAAATCTCTAAAATGTTATGAAAAATAAAGAAAACAAGAACAAGAACAATAATAAGAATGAGAACAAGAATGTAGAAGAGGGAGTATGCTATTATCTTCTTGGTGTGTATTACAAAGTAATATGAACTCATATTTATAGGGTTCATCTTCATCATATGTTACAATATATATATCCACCATAAATTACAACATAAATTACAAAATAAATGGTGCAATAAAATTAAACTTAAATATAAAAACTTATGAGTAGTGGAATAGATAAATAGACATCTATATTTATCTTATGAGTAGTGGGATAGATGAATGGATATTCACATTTATCTATATATTTATAACACTCTCCCTTGAATGTCCATCTTTACAAAGAATATGCCTCATTAAAACCTTACTAGTAAAAATTCAGTGTGAAAAAAAACTAGTGAAGGAAAAAGAGTACAATATTCCTGCATTGCAAATGGTATACTGCCTCATTAAAAACCTTACCAGGAAAACTCAATGGGACAAAATCTTTGGTTAAGGAAAAAAAAGTACAGTATTAAACTCTCCCTATTTGCAATATCACTGAAAATCTTTAAGGCGTCACATTTCAATATTGTTAACTAATTTCTTGAATGTTGCAGTAGGTAATACCTTAGTGAATAAATCTGTTAGATTATCACTTGAATGAATTTATTGAACACCAATTTCACCATTCTTTTGTAATATATTAGTGCACCTATTGTATAAGATATAGTACTTCATGATAAAAAATTTCTTCATTATTTTCTCTAACTGAAAAGAGTCCTTATTCACATTAAGTGACCGAACAACTATTGAACTATTCAATAAATGTGTTTTGTATATAAGATTATAAATGAACTTTTTGTGTATAAGTTAATTGATAAATAAAAATTTCTTTTGCCAAATATTCAATTTGTAATCGAGACATAATTTTATTTTTTTCAAAATAATTCATCTCAAATTCTTTTTTCAAACAATATATTACTTTTGGAAGTTCTTCAGGAATTCCAATAATATTCAAATCATCAATATATAAAATAATTATGGCAAATTTATATACAAAATTATCTATAGTATTGCTTTTATATTATACTTTGAACAAGTATACACTAAAACGATTTTACCATATGGGTCCAAATTATTTTAATTCATACAAAGATTTTTGTAATTTAATTGAATAAATTTCTCGAGAACTTAAATTATATTTTTATTTTAAATCTTTCAGGGATTTTCATATCATTATCAATTGAGTCATTTAGGTAAGTTGTGACTATATCTATTAGGTGCATATCAAGTTTTTCATACACTGCTATATTAATAAAATATTAAAATATTATTGCATTCACCACAAAATAGTATATCTTTTCATAATTGATTTCAGGTTTTTGTGAAAACCCTTATGCAACAAGTCTTGCTTTGTATTTTACAACTTCATTTTTCTCATTTCTTTTTCGTACAAATACCCATTTATATCCTACTGGTTTCATACCTTCAGGTGTTTGGACTAC
>CANXYC010509138.1:0-11600 GCA_948193065.1 Aleurites moluccanus
ACTAAGTCACTTTGCCATTCCAAAATAGTATTCCTAAGAAATTTAAACCCCAATTTCTTTTCATACAATCAAAATAATATATCTTATAAGCATACTCAAACAAGTTTGGGTTCACGTTCTAACCTAGGTTTCGTGCCAAAGTATTTTGAACTTTATTGGTCACAAGGACCTAAATACATCTCATATCCAAACAAAACATGAAATCTATTTCCTATAAGCTACAAACATGCAATTCAAGTTACTATTTGCACTTATAACAAGTCATTATAGCAAAACCAAGCAATTGATTCCATTTTCCCCAAATAAAGCATTCGGCCCAAAGGGCTTTTGTCCCTTGAAAATTAATTCCTTCAATTCAACCACCCAAAACACAATTCAACATGTCAAATGAAGTTTCAAACACTAAATGGAAGAATTTTAAGAAACAATAACAAACTAAACCCTACTTCCTATCTTGGTCAACATTGAAACACAAGACCAAGCATCAATTTGATAACTAGACTATTCAATTCATATTCAAATGACCTCATTCACAACCTTAATTGCTCAATTGGCGCAAAGAGACAAATTCCCTAAAAACCCTAAACCATATGGTTCCAAATGACATTTAAATTCAACTTTCCAATTGACAAATAAACCATTCATTTCACATATATATAATAGCAAATGCATCATAGACTATTCAATTTAAACAAAGAACAACAATCCAACCAAAACCTCTAATTCAATTCGGCCAAAAGGGACCTTTTGCATTCAACATTTTAACTAATAACAATGCATTAATAGTTGACTATTAAACATTAATTTCAGCACTCATAATACAAGCAAACCAAGGACCAAATTCTCTCTCCCAAACCCTATTTCCATTCGGCCAAAAATTGGAATTTACTAACCAGAAATTCAGTTTATAAACAAACCTTCAATTCACATATGACTATCATCATATACATCTTCAATCACATAATTTAAACAATAAGCAATTTCCCTACATTTCCTAAGGCAATTTCAGTCCAAAAAGGGAGTTATAAACTATACATTTAAATCACAAATAAAAATGCAAATAAACAACTATCTAACACCATTTTATCATCACTCACTCAACATCATCAAAGACCAGAATTTTCCTAAAACCCTAAACATGGTTCGGTTTACATTGGGGCTTCAAAACCAGAATTTAAAATTCATCAATACTTCATCAAGTAAATAGTTATCAAATGCAAACTCAACATCATTTAGTCTATTTAAGAAACCAAATCATATTTTCCCTAAAATCCACTAAAGGGTTCGACCACAAACTCACTTCCTAATCCAATCTTCAAACTCAACCATCCATCATTCAAGAAAACATTTAAAATACACAAATCACTAACCAAAACCAGAAATTTAATCCTTTACCTCGAAACCTTGAAGTGGCCGAAGCAACTCCCTCAAACCAGCCCCAAAATCCTGAATTCTAGCTCAAAGGAAAGAATGGTGAAGCTACTAGTCTATAGTCCAACAAGACTTGGACAAAACTTCAAAATCCCTTCCTTCCTTCCATGATTGAATTGAGAATGAGAAAGAGGAGAATTTTTCTATTTTGCTTGAATGAAGAACACGACAAATGAAGAAGAGAAAAGAAATGCAGAATTCTGTACACTTAACAATTTTGGTTGGTGAGTTTTGATGTGATCCTATGCTTGCATTCCTATACTAAGCTTATGTACCCTAACATGCATCCCTTGGATTCTTGGATGCATCAATACTCCAATACATAGGATCCTAATCACTCAAATATCCACTAAGTCCCTCTCCATCACTTCCTTTTGCATCAAAGTCCTACAATCTTCTAATTTACTCCCTCTCCCTCACTTTCTTATACAATCAAGTCCTATATTTTTTTTCTAACCTAATTAAATTATTCTATTTTATCTACCCTCAATTTATTTTCCCAAATAATTAATTTACAAGAATTTACACATGTCATACATATTTTAAATCATTTAGCACAATATTAATCAGTCACTCATATAAGCATATTTACTTAAATCTTATAGTACATATAACTATCAATTGCATCAAGTAAATCATATAACATGTAAAGCAATCAATAGCACATGAACACATGAAATAATTCATAGCATACATAAGACAACCAACTCATGCAAATACCCCTAACTCCCCCTAGGTTTAAGGCACTGGGGTTAAGGTTTCCAACTAGGGTTCAAAGTTCTAGGGTTAGGGTTTCACTTAGGATATTACACCAAATCCCGACGGAATTATCAGAATAAATTACCGAGTGAAAATATATCAAAAGTAAATTAAGAAAAGTTGGAGGACCAAAAGTGAAATTTGCCATTTTTGTCTTACTATATAAGCATACCTTAGGAAAAAATTTTATCCATTTGTTCTTCACCATCCGTAGCTTCTTCTCTTCCATTCCATTTGATTTTTTTTCTTTTGATTTGTGAAGAGAAAATATTGTAAACTTGAATCAAACACTAAATAATCCATCCTATATCAAATTAAACCATAGAAAATCAAGAAAAATTTCAAGAACATCAAGCTAGGAATTTCAACCATTTTGAGGAATTGAGGTATTATGTTCATTTGATTGATTTTATGGTTTAATTAGGTTAATTTGATGTTGGTAGGATTGGGTAAATGGTTTAATTGCATCAATTGATGCATTAAGCAATTTTACCTAATTTCCTAATTTCCAAATCCTAACCCTAAGTTGTGAGATTTAATTTTGTGTATATGAGTTAGGATATGTAATTTGAGTATAGAATAAGTCAATTGGATGTTTATTGGTGATTAATTGATGTTCACATTGTTGTAGAAAATTCGATTGAAGAAAGTCGCCGATTTTGACCTATAGCCAGACTTTGAGGAATTGGGTGGCAAAGCAATTTTGCTAGGTGATTTGGAGTGATAGGTGAGTCTTTTATGCATCATTTTTCATGCCTAAATTGTTAAAATGCCAATTGGAATCCTTGTGAAAAATGGCCATTTTGGCTAAATCCTAATTGGCATAAATTGTTTGATTTTTGTTCTTGGTTTTGGACTTATTTTCCATGCCAAATTGATATGCTTGATGAAGATTATTGAGTTGTGATTGTTTTCTATGAATTGCTTTCAATGTGTATGTTTGTTGATAATTAGGGCAATGTCAGTATTGCACCAAAATCATGCCGAAAAATCCGTAGGCCAACCATTTGAATGCCACTGTCACCAGCGACAATGGCATGCCAATTACGTCAACTTTTTGGCCGCAATTGATAAATTTATGTTTGTTCCTATTATTGGTTGTTAGACCTTTGGTCATCGTTTAATCGATTATTATTGATGTCTTATTGACTTTATGCTCGTTAAATTGATTACTAATGAGTTATTGATACTTGTCGATGCCATTATTTTGAAATGATATCTATTAACGTGTTTATTGCTTCTATTGACTCCGAGGTGATTTGACAGAGCTGTTGTTCCGACAGGGTAGTGAGTTCATGTTGTCGGCTTTATGCACAATGTATTATTTGATACCCTATACTAGGAAGGGATGTCCTAGTCATAAGACCTGATCCATCTTATGTTTAATTATATATACATATATAGTGATTTGTGCTTGACACATTTCTATGTGTTTCATGACTCTATTTCTGTCATTTCCATCTTGTCCATATGATATGTACTTCATTGATGTGATTGTTTACTTACAGATATATTCTATACTTGATTCTGTATTACAAATGTCACGACCCAACCTGGGAGCCACGACAGTCTAGGGTGCGGGTGTTGCCTAAGCTACAAGTACCACGAAGAACCCAATTATCTATATGATATGGCAAACATTACATATAATTGGCTCAAATATAGCTTACAATTCTACTGAAATTTTGACAGCATCTCCTCTAAAATATGACTATACCCAGCTATAAAACAAGTAATAAATACTTCCAATATATCTTTATCATCAATACTCATATCAACTTCCAATATCAACTCAACACATATCTATATATCTCAAGCTATATACATCCATAGTATAATTTATATGCAAAACTATAAGAAACACAATCACACACATATATGTCCCTATTTAAGTTACAGTACCATGGAATCTCTAATACTGTACAAATATTTACATATACTTTTAAGACTGGAGTATTACATGTTACAAGTAGTAAAATTCCAAGGCGAGGATAAAAGGTGCCAATGGAATTCAAGTCTCAATGCAGCCCTGAAAAATAATAACCGCTATGGGGGAAAATACACAGTGATTATATATATATATATATATATATATATATATATATATATATATATAAATGTAGTAGATGTTCATAATATCATGTTTCCTTTTCAAATGACCTGTAGAATCAATATAAGATAACAAATAAAGGGTGAAACAAGTATCCATATGAATATCCAGTGTACGAGTCAACGCTCATATGATATAACAGGATTGGGTCCAGTGAAAAGTGCAATCACACTATAATAGCACAAACGTGCATAATCCAGTAATCCAGTACTATAATAGCAAAATCATGCATAATCCAGTAATCCAGTATATGCAAGGGAGATCAATCCTTACGGCTAGAGAATATGACACCCTTTTCTAGCAAGGGTCCAATGAATACTAGTGTGCACACTGTTAATGGAATTACCCGCTACACCATCGAGGTTGCCCTGCTATAATGCCATATGGGTGTGTCTCCGCATAACAATCAATATAGCATCAATATAACTCTTATAGCTGTGGAACTATCATATATATATATATCCATAATGAATAATAGAACAAATTTGGGTCAAGTAGAAAAAAAAAGGCCGGCGGGGCCCAATTGCACTGCCGCAACTGACACTCGCCATTACGGTCTGTTTTGGAATTTTTGAGTGGTTTCTAGTCAACTATGTTACCAATGGATTTAGGTGGACCATGAGGTAGCATTTCAAAGCTCAGGGAAAAACTAGAAGAATGGGTCAAGTGGTGGCTCAATTGGCTTTTTAGGTTTCATTTTATAGACAAACAAAGTTTAGGTCAATTTAGGTCGTTTCGGTGGGCTTATTTACAGGTCAAAATGCACTGTAGGTACTGTAAAATAGCAAGTGTTGGTTTATCAGCCCAAATGACATATTATAGCATATATGATGCAAATCATGCATGATTATACATATAGACTCACCTTTAATACAAAATGATCTCTTTATCCTCCAACCACTGCTCGAAAGCCCTAGTCAGCCCGCCGCTCGATACTCCCAGCTGGAGTACCCGACAGTTCACCTATTTTCAAATATAACACTCCGGTAAGATTTAAAAACATCATAAAATACATTATTCATGTCAAAATACATCAAACATACACAGTATACACTATGGGCCTCATATTGCACAATTTACACTTTTTCCCATCCTTTATGCATCAAACACATATCTATCACCATATTTGACTTACATTTCATATATTCATCACTATTAAGCCAAATTAAGAACTTATATACACTTAGCTCAACATTCCATATCAAACATACACCAATTTTCAAGTTTACCTTCCAAGTACTTATATCAAACATCATTTCCATATCTAAACTTATACATTTGCATTATATACACAATTAAACCATATTCAAATCTTTCCTTCCTAATTACTTCAACCTAACATATTAAACCTATAAACTCAATATGATTTGACCTAGTTAGAATTTATTCTATTCATTCATTTTTCAACCCCAATTATTCAAATAACTTAAATACCTATTAAGTGCATAACATTCAATCATATAAAGCTATTAAACATCAAACCATTATTCAAGCACCTCACATTCGACCAAGCTAGTTCTTTCATCAAATGGATTTGTTTCCATTAAATAACTACTAATTCATTGCAAACACATTAATTACAACATATTTGAACAAAAATTCCATCAAAATAACATCTTTGAATCATACCTTTTCCTATTAGGGTTTCCTTTCCAACTTTTGAATTTTCTTCCAACCTAAACACATTTTTGATACTAATTAACATCAAAGAACATCTTAGGATCAAAATTAAACCAAAAGAATGGTAAAATCACTTACTTTTCCAATAGTTCTTTGAAATCTTCAAAGCTTTGATTATCAACTTTTCTTAGTTTTTCTTTGAATCTAAGGATATATTTGTGTTTAGAATGATGGAATTAACAAGTTTGAATCAAGAAATGAAATAAAACAACTTGGTTTGACATATAATAATGGTGGTCGAAACTTGACAATGGAGGAAAGAGAAAGTTTGGTTGGAAATTTGGCTAAGGAAGATGAAGAGGTGTAAAATATCACTTTAAATACCAAGTTGGTAATACTATGCATTGATTCCATGGTAAAAATTGTGAAACCTAGCTTATTAATCATTCAATTTTTGATCTTTTCATCCAATGGTTTGATTTAGGTTAGCCTAAAATGATACCATAGGCTTCCATACACCATATAAGTCCATATTCCAAAGGAAAAGACTAAACTACCCCTAGTTCGAATTGAATCTCTATCTGACTGACTTTGCCCGTAATTTTTTTCTACCGGCTTTAATCTTCCAATAATAATTCAAATGACCTTTATACCACTATTTTCATGTCCTAATATTCTCTTTTACCATCAAATTTAATATTAATTTCCATAAAAACTCAAGGAGTGTGAAATGACTATTTTGCCCCCAGTTCACTAAAAACTCAATTTTACCTGATGGCTTCCTAACAGCCTTTAAACCCCCTCTATTCATTCAAACATATCATATAACATACATACAAGTCAAGTTCAAGCATAAACACATAACAAATCATAACATTTAAATCAAATAAAAAATCCCAGGGTTGCCTTTTGTTGCTCAAGTTTTAGGTTTAACTAAGGTGTTACAACAGATATTCTTGAGCAAATTGATTCATTTATGTCATCTGCCTATTGTTTATTGATATTCTCTTATCCATTATATTGGTCGATGCATATTAGATTCATTGAGTATCATATATACTCACTCTCTCACTATTTATCCTCTCACGTGCACAGTAGAAGGCATATATCTCGCTCTTTTGGCTCTCTGTGGATTCTGTAGATCTTGTGTCAGTGTAATATTATAAACACTGTATTATTTTGTATGTTCATATCCTAGTTGCTCCATGGGTTTTGTATGGTATAGTTAGTATATGAAGATGTATGTATGGGAATATTGGAGATTATTAATGATATGATTATAGTATTATAAAAAGTTACAGAATGAATGACAGAGTGATAGAATGAATAGTGCATATGTGTAGTGAATGGTTATATATTCTATTATTGATTGATGATGGGTAAGATATGTTTCTGCTGTGATAATACGATTTCATTGTAGTGATTGTCGGGTTCTACGGGTGCTGGTCGCCTCGGCATCTCCCGCACCCTAGGACCATCGCAATCCGAAATCGGGTTGTAACACCTAGCTGGGAAGAGTTAACTATCCTAGCCATAGGGCCTGATTAGCCTTATGTTCATGATATGAGATTGATATGAGTTTATACGTGTTCATGGCCTATTATCTGTCTAATTTACATGATATGAGTATTGTTGATCCATTTATTCATTCCAACCATTGATTCTGTATCTTTTTCTTCATTCTATAATACGGTGTGCAACACTACCATCTATTGATTATTTACTTGATTATTTTATTGTTTACCTAGCCTATTACCTATAATGATGCATATTAGATTCATTAAGTATTATATACTCATTCCATTAGTTGTTTACCATTTTTCAAGTACAAATTAGGAGGCAGAATCCAGACTTTTGTTCCTCTGTGGATTTCTACAAAATATATTTAATAGTGTAATTATTTTAAACACTATATTATGTATATATTTTAGTTGCTCTGTGGTTATATATAACTTTCATAGTTAGACTGTATTTATGAATATATGATAGTATATGGAGGTTAAATATTAGTATAGCATGTGATGATGATTATTACAGGCAATAGCACAACAGTTTACAGAATGACAAACTACAAAGTAATAGAATAACATAATGAATAATAAGTGATTAATTGGATAGTAATAAGATAGTTATGGATTATAGATATGAAACTGGGTTCTACGGGTGTCGGTCGCCTCTGGCGTTTCCTGCATCTTAGGACTGTCATATTCCGAAATCGGGACGTGACATAAACTTAAGCACTTTTCAAGGGTTTCATCAATGATGCAATTGGTTAAATTAAAGAATCATCAAGATAGGCTTGATTAGAAGTAAATTAAGTCAAATTAACTTTGATTCCATTTAATAGAGTATTCGGCCAAAAGTTGAAAATTTGATTTCAATGGCTGTAATTTTAATTATTAGGTTATCTAAGGTGTATTTGGCATACAAATAAGGATTATCAAAAGAATTAGCCAAATACAAAATAAGAAAATTCAAATTAATGGTTTATATATTTTCAATTAAGAAAAAGGTAATCTAAGGAATAAGTGTTTTCAATCATTTAAACGTGTTAATGAGATTCAACAAACAAATCAAGGAATTCAAAGGTTAATTGAAAACAAAATTAATGGACTTAGGTCAAAAGGTGTATTGGGTCAATAAGGTGTCACAATGAAAGGAACATTTTTAAGGTTTTAAGCATACTAATAAGATTCAATAACCTCATTGAGGAATTCAATGATCATTTAGGGGTAAAAATTATGAAGATATGATATATATAGGTTATTTGACCATATTGTATGATATATATAGGTTATTTGACCATCTTAGCAATTTTGCATGGAATTTAGGGGGTTCAATAATCAAGTTGAACAATCATGGAATATCAAATAATGAAATCATTTGGAACTATCAATAACATGAAAATAATCATGAAATTTCAAAAAAAAAAAAAAAAATGCTTTGGCCAACAATGGAAAATTTCAAGGAAATTTCAATAATTTCAATTTGGCAACAAATTTAAGTAAAGTAATATATACATTACTCACCTTACTTAGCAAGAGTCCAATCTAAACTCTATACTTTCACATCAACAAAATATTCCTTTCTTAGATGCAACACAACCAAAAAATTTTAATTTATATTCTAATTGAGATGTGATTATATTAATTTAACTTAAATTGAAGAGATTTTCTAAAATCCCCAAAATTTTAAGGTTTTCTCCTAAAAAATTCTACTGACAGTTTGAAATCTTTCAGTCATATCTCTCTCTATACTTATCCAATTACTTCAATTATTTTTCTTAATTAAACTAGACATCCTAGGTCTAATATATCTAAAATTCAGATTTTATCAAATACTGCATGATTTATAGTGAAATTTCAAATTTTGTCTTGAATTCTGACTTCTTCCCTGTAACTTCTAACCGAGCACCCATCACTAATTCATTTATAACTCAATTTATAGGTATCAAAATACTGTTCTATCTTCATTAAAATTTAGATAAGACATAGAAAATATTTTTCATGTTTTAAGTTTTCTTGAATATGACTTAAGGGTCCTCAAAATTATAAAACTCAGTAGGGTCTTTCATCACAGACCCTAACCCGAGTCAGATATACTCAGTGGTCTCTATCTCTCAACACAACAAGAATATAACAAAATACCTTAAATACAAATAATCTAGATATGTAAATCTCTAACTTTTATGTTTAAAAATCTTCAAATTCCCATTTTAAGAGTACGAAAACTCAGCCCCAAAATTATGTTAAGTCATAGAAAATTCCAAAATTTTCAAGGATTTACTTCTAATCTTACTTTCTTTCACTAATTAAACCTCTAAATTAACATTAAATCTTACTGAATCATAACATGAGACAAGTTAAGGTTTTTACCTTATAAAACCCTAGAAGAATTTCTTTTAACTATCTATAAATTTGATGAAAAAATGAGTTTTAAATATTGAGGTATGAAAATTGATGAAGATGGAGAGTAGTTTAAGTGAGTGAGGTGAAACAATATTTTGAAGAATTTTATGGTGAAATCTTTCAGCCAAGGGAAGAGGATGGAGAAGAAGATGATAATTTTCTTTCATTATATTTATTAATAATTATTATTAACCAATTAGAATTTAGGAAAAGAAAATTGAAAAAAAAAACAGAAATGGAAATTAACCTAGCCTAAGTTTGTGTCTAAGTTAATTTAGATAAAAATAAGCAAATATATTATGGTGGGGAGCCTCCCACTTGGTGGGCCACCATGCTTCCAAATAATTAATTTTTTTCACTCATTTTTTATC
Source organism: Aleurites moluccanus (assembly GCA_948193065.1). Lineage (NCBI taxonomy): Eukaryota > Viridiplantae > Streptophyta > Magnoliopsida > Malpighiales > Euphorbiaceae > Aleurites > Aleurites moluccanus. The sequence continues at coordinate 10,200 of CANXYC010509138.1, forward strand.
TAATTTTATTTAGGTCTCGATTTCTTTAACTTTGGTCTCGATTATTTCAAATTAGGTCTTGATTACTTTAATTTCGGTCTCGGTTTACTTATGGTCTCAATTATTCTAAACTTGGTCTCGACTTTTTTAACTTTGGTCTAGGTTATTTTAAATTAGGTACCGATTGTTTTACATTAGGTGTCGATTGCTTTACATTAGGTCTTGATTATTTGACATTAGGTCTCGATTGGGTTATTACATTCTACCCCCTTAAAATAATTTGGTCCTTAAATTTAAAATTACACCAACCTTAAGTAGAGAATAATTGGAGGTACTTCTGTTGCAAAATGGATTTACTCTCCTATGAGCATTTCTCATTATTTTACTTTAATCATAGAACTTTTACCATATTATTAGATGTATCATTCATACTCATTTATGACTTCAACATTTCCTTCTCATAATAAATTAGTATAGTATAATCTCCTTATTCTTATAAGTTCTCTAAATCCTTATCTTTATGATACTAATACATACATTCCAATTTATCATATATCCTTTTTGATAATCTCTTTAGTTTGAATTGTTCAAACTTTTTATTTGATATATAAACCATACACTTCAATTACTTGTTTCCATTCATGCTTTAATAGTATTCTTATATATCCTTCATTAAAATTTTCCCATTCCATTTGATCCTTACTTGAGCTAAACATTCTATGTATCAATATTTCTTCATGTGTTACAATTCCTTATTTATTCTGTTAGTCATACTTTATGTTCTTATAGAATTCTACTCAAATTAACTGTGACCTCAATTATTGTAAATTGTCTCATCACTACTTCCATTTGTTATTTTTACTGCAGTTTATGAAGAATTCTTAATATCTATACTTTCGTTCATATTACACTATATTCTATATTTCATATCTCTATAGAGTTTAATTAACCATCCCATTCTAGTCTCTGAATATCTGATTTTTATGTTATTTCAATGCTCTTATCAATCTTAAATTTCACTTCTCACTCATCATATATAGAAGACACTTTCCTATTCCTATTATAGAAAACTTTTCTATTTACCACCAATTAATGCATTATCAACTATCTTGTTAATCATGTCTGAAATACCAATCTTCTTATAAATTTAAATTTTCACTTATAATGCCATAATCAAATATATCAATTCAATTCATAACTACCTTTAATTTCTTTTATTTTACTAATTGCTTTAGGCTTTACCCAATATATCCTTTGAACTTAAACCATATAGATATACATACTCTCATATGTCATTCCAATCTTCATGTAGTCATATCATAAATCCTTTATTACTACTGTCATATTATTCTTTTTATCTAATCATAATTCGGTTAACAAAATAGTTAAAGCCATATATATATATATATATATATATATATA
>CANXYC010509155.1:0-30532 GCA_948193065.1 Aleurites moluccanus
CTTGTGGGAAAACTCATTTATCTGTCTCACACAAGGCCAGATATAGCCTATGCAGTAAGCGTAATTAGTCAGTTTATGCACAATCCAAGGAAGGTTCACTTGCAAGCTGCTCACAGAGTGCTACAATACCTTAAAGGAACACCAAGAAAAGGTATTTTATTTAGAAGAAATGAAGGTTTGATGCTAGAAGCATATATTGATGCAGACTATGCTGGGTCAATTGTTGATAGGAGGTCAACCTCAGGATATTGTACCTTTCTTGGTGGGAATCTAGTAACTTGGAGGAGTAAGAAGTAAAACATCGTGGCTTGATCAAGTGCAGAGGCTGAATTTCGAGCTATGGCCCAAGGCGTTTGTGAGTTACTTTTGTTGAAGATTATTCTTGAAGACCTGAGGATTAAATGGGATGGTCCTATGAGACTTTATTGTGATAACAAATCCGCAATCAGTATTGCTCATAACCCAGTACAACATGACCGGACAAAACATATTGAAGTGGACAGACATTTCATTAAGGAGAAGCTAAAGAGTGGATTGATATGTACACCCTATGTTCCTACACGTGGTCAACTTGCAGATGTCTTAACTAAATGATTGAACAGCTTAAATTTTCAGACAATCATATCCAAACTGGGAATGGAGAATAACTATTCACCAGTTTGAAGGGGAATGTAGAGAAAATCTTATTTAGGAGATAATTTTATATATTATTAGCTTTCCTATTTAGGAGATAATTTTGTATATTATTAGTTTTCTTATTTTATTGTAAAACCCATTAATTATGGGATTAGATTAGATTACCATAAATCATGGGATTTGATTAAGTTTCCTATTTTTGCTAGGTTAATGTGTATAAAGTCGGCATTGTTGTTTGGTAATAAAATAAGAAGAATACAATTCTCTTTCAATTGTTCATAGAAAGAAAAGAAAAAGATGACGAAAAAGGGGATAATGGATATAAATAATTTGCAAAGAGCACCTAATGTGACATTTTCTCACATGATATGATGGCTAATCAAAAGGGAAACAAATTCAGGATAGTATTTTGTTGTTTAGGAGAATTCATATGTAACAGTAAGCCAAAGAAAGAATTAATTTGCAAAAGGATAAAACAGAAAAAGCATAAATCTACATGCCTCGTACATAAACAAGGGCAACACCCCCACTGACATTTTTCTTAGATTAAAAAAATATTATTGAGAAACAAAGAAATGAGTATACAACTATGGACAAAAAGAAATTCCCCTATAACTAAAAAAAAATAATAATAATAATAATAATAACAGCTAGCAACAAGATAAGTAATACCCTCCAATCAAGTAGGATAACATTCAGAGAGAAGTTTTGGAAGCATAAACCCACAAGTATTGTCCTACATACAAGTAATCTATCTCTATTCTCCTAGTGCCATTCTCCATTGTCCTGAAATACTTGACAATTTATAAATATTTGTCTGCAATTCCCATCACATTTTGGTTGGTGATCCTGGGCAAGTGACTAGACACGTTGATGCCATTTAGTCTATTCATAGGCATATGCATCTACGAGCTTGAGTTTTAGGACTGGATGCTAGTATTAGTGAAAGAGACCTACTGAGAAACTAACAAACTAACAAAAGACAAGAGCTTTCAGTGGTGGCAGTCAACTAAATTGAACAAGTCAGTTCCATGTGCTGCATATCATCACAGAAAATAGTCCTGTTCTTCCTAAATAGAACAATAGATAAAGAAACTAGAAGAGGGGAAAAAGAACTTGATGTAAAAAAGAAGAAATTTATCTTATGAAATGCAATGCTCATCTAGAGTGCAATATTTTTAACACAATAGTAGATTAAAGGATTTGATTGATGAACTACCTATCTGAAGGGTCTCTCCCAGGCATTTCCACAAAAAGATCATGATCACATACAATTTGTAAAAATGTTAGCTTGCAGTCATGCAGAAATGATTGGCATACCCCAGAAAATTTGTCCAAGTACAAAGAAACCTGCAGTGAATTGAGGACACTGAACAGATAAAGCATATAAAACAGAATAAAAACTAACACACAGCCTGCACTTTCACTCCAAACTAACACCACCACCAACAACAACAAAAAGGTATTATATTGTATTGGTGTAATTGTCAGTAAGAGCATATAGGGAGGAAAAGAAAAACCAGCGGGATCATTCCAAAATGCCACAGTTGAGGCATATTCTTGATGTAATTTTTATCAGAAATGAAATTATACATTTTCATACAAAAAAGGGGGGATTTGTTTACCAAATAGAAAAGACAATATAATGGTTCTACGAACACTTGTGGGAAGGAGATAATCCATTTTCTACACCCTTTATTCATCTTTATCATTTTGCTAATCTTCATAATGCATATGCTAAGTTTTTACATGTTGATTTTCTCTTTTTTGTTGAATCTACTTGATTCTTTTCATTTTCTAGAACAAAGCATTTAGATTTGTGGACTGTTCAATATTATTTAATTAATTGTTGTCATCCATGTATTGTCTTCACTGTTCTCATGTGTGCCAAAATATGCTCGTTTTCATTAAGCCAATCAGATTTGGGAAACCTAGTTTCATTGAATGGTCAATATTTTCTTTTGAGTGTTGTGTTCACAAATAGCCAACTTTTACTGCATCAATATGCTACTTTTACCTTTTGGACAGGCATTTTTTTGGGGTTTATTTGGCGAGTAGAGGGACACATGAATCACTTTAGTGTTAATTTAGCATGGAATTATTTTTACTTCTTTGCAATCCAATGCTTTTGGAAGCATTTTGAGTTTCTTCAACATATTCATGGATACTATGTTTCTGTTTCTTTCAACAATGATCAATAACTGTGTGCGAGATTTTGTTTCTTTACAACATTGTTTATGGCTAATTATAGAATATAATTTAGCGTAATAAGAGCACTACCATGCCAGACTTTGTTTCAATCTCTTTGTTTTTTCCCCCTTTTTAGGTTTGTAAAAGAGCAGGACTCCTCAACTTTCCTCATGAATCCTACCAAAAAATCGTGCTTCAAGCACTCATGCAAACTCACAGGAAAAATAAATAAATAAAAAATATTGGGGCAAAAAAGTAGGTTGTGTCAGCACATAGATTAGCATATCATAATTAAACAGAAAGCATACCAAATCAAAAACCTGGCGAGGTTCAATGATGGACAAAAGATCATAACAAAAGAAAGCCAAACTGCTGTTCAAGCGTTTTGCCAAGCTTGAACCCTTCTTGCAACGCTCATGCACTTCCGTTAGAAGGCAATCATACAATTGCATTATGCACCTGAAAACGCCTTCTTTTAATTGCATTGGTGGAACATCTTCACCTATGGAACAGAAAATAAATATGTTTATACAAACAAAAAAAGCTGAGTATCATATTCCAAAGATGACCATAACTGTATTTCAAGCACGAGCATTTCAGTGAAACGCTTGATTATAAGTTTTGATGCATTTATATACCTAGTGGAAGACTATGATAGAAAAGACGTGTTTGCTCCAATGCCATTGACTTGACAATTAGCTCAAGAAAAAACCAAGCCATTGCTAAAACATCATCATATACTGGCCCAACACGGTAGCCTTTGGCCTGCAAAACAGTCAATTGAAAAACACTGCAAAGTTGAAATGGAAAAGAAAAGGAGTGGGGAAAAAAGCATAAACACATGAAATAAAGATGACATAATTATTTTAGTCCTCAGGCATATCTTACAATCACAGCACAAATAAGAGAGCAATCCTTTATGCATGATACAAGAAAAGAAACCCAAAGGTTGAAGATTATAAAGGGCCCAATAAGTTCCAACAAAATGACAACTAACTCTAACAACAGTTTATAGATGTACTTCTAGAAAAGAAGACGTGAAGAAGCAGATTAAAAAGAGAACCAGAGTAGGGACTTGAAATATTAGGTCTCTTAGACACTATAAAGAGGAGAAAAGTTAATGTTGCTTGCATCCAAGAGACAAAAAGGTAGAAGAAAAAAGTAAAGAAATGGGTAATACAAGCTACAAATTGTAATATCCTAGGAAGGAGAGGAACAAAAATGGAGTGGATATCATTATAGATAAGACACTAAAAGATACAGTGGTAGCAATGAGAAGAATATAAGATAATATTATCCTTATTAAGCTAGTTGTTGAAAGAGAAGTGATGAATGTAATTAGCACGTATGCTCTACAAATTGGATTAAATGGTATGAGCAAGAAAAGTTTTGGGAGGATATGGAGGACTTTATGCAAAGTATACTAAATGAAGAGAATAAATCCATGGAGATCTAAATGGATATGCAAGAAGTAATCGGTAGGATTATGAGAAGGTGCATGGAGATTTTGGTTACGATATGAGAAACGAGGAGGGAACAAGCATCCTTGATTTTGCTATGGCTTGCGACCTACTCTTAGCAAATACCCACTTTATAAAACGAGAATCTCATCTAGTAATTTTTAAAAGTGAGCAAAATAGAAGTCAAATTGACTTTTTTCTCACAAAAAAAACGATCATATGCAAGGATTGCAAAGTAATCCCGAGAGAGGCTTTAACAAGTCAACATAGGTGAGTAATTTTGGATGTCAAAATCAGGAAAAGGACAAGGAATGTAGAAAAAGTACGACATCTAAAATAAAGCGGTGGGAATTAAAAACGATGAAGCAAATGATATTTAAGAATGAACTCCTAAAAACGGAAGCATGGAAATTGGACATTGAGACTAATGATATGTGGATAGACATGGTTTCAAGAATTAGGAAAATAACTAGAAAAGTTCTAGGAGAGTCTAAAAAACATGGCTCACCCTCAAAGGAGAGGTGGTGGTGGAGAAAAAAAGTATAAAAGGCAATGAAGAGTAAAAGATAATAGTATAAGAAACTACCAAAATGTGATAATAAGGGGGACTTATGAGCAATACAAGAAAGTAAAAAATGTCGTGTGCCAAGCAAGAGCACGGGCTTTTGAGAAGATGTGTGAGAAACTTGGAAACAATGAAGGTGAAAATGATATCTACAGTTTGATAAGGATGAGAAAAAGGAAATGTCGAGATCTCAATCAGGTAAGGTGTACCAAAAATAAATAGGAAAAAGTTTTGGTACAAGATGAGGACATTAAGGAAAGATGGATGAGTAACTTTGATAAACTTCTCAATTATGGCCAAGGTGATAATATGGTCCACATAAACCACATGACGATAAAGAAGAATGTGACATTTATTAGAAAGATTAGATTTTCGGAGGTTAAGGAGGTTTTGAAGACGATGAAAGTTGGAAAAGCATGCGACCCCGATGGAAAACCTATTAAAGTATGGAAGCGTCCAGATGATGTTGAAGTAGTTGGTTGACTAGATTATTTAACAAAATCCTAACTTAAAAAAAAATGTTAGATAAATGAGGAAGAGCTTTTTTGTACCCTTTTTTAAAACAAGAGAGACATTCAAAATTGTTCAAACTACAGAAGAATTGAACTCACGAGTCATACTTTGAAATTGTGGGAAAGAGTTATAGAACATTGCTTATATAGTGTTACATATATCTCTGTCAACCAATTCGGGTTCATGCCAAGTCGATCAATAATGGAAGTAATATTTCTCATTAGAAACCTGATGGAAAAATACAGAAATACGAGAAAAAACTTGCATATAGTTTTAATTAACTTGGAGAAGGCTTATGACAAAATTTCAAGAAAAGTTTTATGATGAGTGTTAGAATGAAAGGGAATATCGATTAAGTACATACAAGTTTTGAAGGACATGTATGACAGATAACGACTAGTGTGAACACAGTTGGAGGAGACTCAAGAGACTTTCCTATATCAGTTGGGTTACATCAAGCGTCCCCAGTGAGCCCTTACCCCTTCGCTTTGATTATGGATGAATTAACAAAGCATATACAAAAAGAGGAAATCTCATGGTGGATGATGTTTGCAAACGATATCGTACTAGTATATGAGATACAAGAGGGAGTTAATAGAAAGTTAGAGTTGTGGATGAATACTTTGAAATCCAAGAGTTTCAAGTTAAGTAGAACCAAGACGGAATATATACATTACGAATTTAGTGAAGTCCGAAGTGGGAATAATGAGAGAAGGAAAATTCTATTGAACATCCATTTGACCGGCTATGCTATATGATAGTGAGTATTGAACAATGAAGAGATAACATGCATCGAAGATAAGTGTGGCCGAGATGAAAATGCTAAGATAGATGTGTGGTCATACTAGAATAGATAAGATACATAAAGAAAATATTAGAAATAAAGTGATAGCCATATCGATTGTGTACAAAATGAAAGAATTGAGACTAAAATGATTTAGGTATGTGAAGCATAGACTTAGGGAGACTCTGGTTAGGAAGGTTGAACACATTATGATAGAGACAAGGAAGAAAGAAAGATATAGACCTAAAATTGGAAGAAAGAAATATAATATAATTTGGATACATTACAATTATCAGAAGATATCGTCCTAAATCATCTGGAGTGGAAACAAATAATACACATAGTTGACCCCAATTAATTTAGAATTAAGACTAATATGATTTGAGTTTAGTTTAAAAGTTGAAGTAAAAAATTGTACATTGTTAAATGATAAAAAAAAAAGTTATTTACACAAGTCAAATATATATAATTTGAGGCAGTTTATGAATTCCTTTATAAAGAGGATTATACCAAGTGAGATTAATTGAATACCTATAATTGTTATAGAACAAATTAATACTACACTTGATAATGATATAACAAAAACAAGGGAAAAAGCAAGTGCAAATTAAAATATAGAATAGAACAAAGTAGTGCATATTGGAAAAAGACAAGATTTCACACATCATAAATTTACAATTACTTTAAAGTAAAAAATGTATTGAATAAATTAAATATAATAAATATATATTTAAAATAAGTACAAAATCATATGCATACAAGTATTTTCATAATAATCTATTCAAGGTAATAACCACATGGTAAAAAGTTCACAAATTATCTTTATAGGAGTTGTGTTAGAGAAGACACTTTTTTTATCTTTCTTGGCTTTTTTGTAATATAATTTAAAATTAATGGTATTAAAGTCAATCACACTTTTTTGTAATTCTCAATGAATTTTGTAATTTATTATAAAATAAAGGGTATCATTAATAAAGTGCCAAATACATAATTTTTCCTATTAAAAATACGACTTAATGGTCTAAAATATCCCAAACTTTACAACTTTTTGCAATTTTACTCTAATCTTTTTTTTTGTAAACAATTACAACTTAATTTGAAAAATTAAAAGCAATTATACCTCCAAAGTGACAATAAGGATAAAATGTCTTCTCTCTCTTTTAATTAGCCTGCCACAACTACTAAATAATAAGAGTAATGTCAACATCCTTAACTTGGATTAATAATAAGTTAAGGGCTATTCAATATCAATTAAACATATTCCACATGAAGTTTTTACACGGGAAATTTGCTTCCATATCCTCTTCACAAGTCATCATCCCTTCCGGTTGATGCTTTAGGCATGTAAGAACTGTACAGTTTTTTACTCACTTCACTAGTTGTAAACTATACCATATTCCAATAGAATGTTTATCTCTGTTGAAAGGAAAAATAAAGGCAATGAAATTAGTTGTACAAGAAGAGAGATTATTACAGCTTTTATAGTCTTTATCTCCATGTTTTTACAGTTTTTACTATTAATAACTATATTCCTTAACTTAATACTAACTCAAGTTAAGGATGTTGGTACCACTCTTATTATTTAATCATGTGGCAGGCCAACTAGGAGAGAAGAAAGGCATTTTATTCATGTTGTCACTTTAGAGTATAATTGCTTTTAAGCTTTCAAATTAGAGTATAATCGTTTAAAAAAAAAATTAGGGTAAAATTACAAAATGTTGTGAAATTTGGAGTATTTAGACCATTAAGCCCCAAAATAATATTTTTCTTTTTCTCTTTTTTTTTTTTTTTTTTTTGTTAAAAAATGAGAGGGATGCAATTGAAAGTTGAGCAATTGCCCACCATCCAATGAAGGTAGCTTTGCCACAAAAACAAGTAAAAGCTAAAATAAAACTAATTCGGCATCAGGGCTTACAAAGAAGAAAAGAGCCCGGTAGACAACAATATTTGATTAAAAAAGAAAAGTCTGCCCAAAAAGGGTAATGGTCTTTTTCGTTTTTTGGAAATTACCAGGCTTATACATTGTTTGTTAGCTGAAATGGTAAAACCACATCAGTTGTCCACATTGACCGATGTTTAAAACCATCCACTGTTTACTCTCAAACTAATAAAAGAGATTTAAACCTAAAAGCTTCTTGACCCAATCAAGCAGTTTTCATTTTTAAAAAATGAAAATAAGACAAGATACTGTTACAAGGATATAAGCATAGTCATACCCAATAACATCTTGACTATCCCAGATAGCTACTGAGCGAATCAAGATCCACAGAATTAAGATAAATTTCCTACATTCTTCAATTATTCATTCAAACTCAAATTCTTCATTAGAAACATACCAACCAATCCCTACTATAATGTATGCAACAATTTTGAATAATTATGAGATTGAGAACCATAAATAAAAAATGATTTCATTTCTGTTATTCTTACAAAAAGTAGGTCGAATGTCCTTTGCATAACGATGGCAAAGAATTACTGAGATGAAGCGGCAAAGAATGCTCACCATGATATGGAAGTCATTATTCCAACTCCAAGTAGTAAAAGAAGGAACTAAGAAGAGCTTGTCCTGGTCTAGCTTTTTCAAACACTATAATCTAGCTTTTTCAAACACTGTATCAATATATATACGTATATATATAGCGTTGATATTTAAGATCTTAGAAAGCAGTTGTCTGCTTTCCCTCTCTTTTTCCAACTGATCTCAATATACCTCCTTGTAATTCAAGTAATGAGCTCTTGAGGCTTGAGCCTTCGCAATGTTACCTTTTGCTCAGTAAGTAAGGCGGGGCATGCTCAGTGGTTTACGTTCAGCCATATTTGAAAACAAATCAATGACTGCTGGATTCTAATTATCAATTGGGACTTGCATACAGATGTAAGATCTAGTACAAAGAAATTTGGTGGCAAGGTTAAGGATAGTAGAAGCAGCTGGAGACATCTTGGAGAAGTCTGTACTAAATACTGGGCTAGTTATAGAATGCATGGCTACTCTCTCTCTCTCTCTCCCTCTCTCTCTCTCCACTTGTCAAACAGTATGCGTACACATTTGCATGCGTGCTGTCAACAAAAAGAAATGAAGGTTCTGACACTAAATGTGACAAAGATAGAGGAAAAGAAGGGAATAGTATAATGCAATGCAAAGTATGGAGCCATCACGATGCAATTTATGGCACTCAAGTTCATCTAGCAATAACACAAGTGAATTAGATTTAATTTGAACTCTTGTCAAGGGGGAGATAATAATTAAATGCAAATGTTAATAGATAGACTCCAAAAAAATTTAGAAGCTAAAAAAATAAATTAGATAACAAAATTGAGTATAGTGACAAAAGGCACAAAAGAAAGAGTCCATTGAAAACCTTATAAGGACTCTGTGTCAAAAGTTTTTTCCTTTGAAATCATTCACAGTGCATGATAACTCCTTAACAGTTGAGCTATTGAAATGATAACAAGATGATGCCACAATTAAGATAAATGAACACCTGAGTAGGATTCCAGAAAGAAACCAATGATCAACACTATAATTTAATGGAAATATTGAGTAACAAGAATCAAGAATGATCCGGTGACCATGACAAGTGACAAATTATTGGAATAACACACCTTACTGCGAGCCAAGCTTCCCCACACAGTGGACAAACCAGGATAAACTGGAGGTTGACGACCACCAAAATCATCAAAAGCAAAATCAACATAGTTAACAAGAAAACGGTTTCGCTCAGCATCATCAACTGATTCCTGTTGCACCCTACAAATTAACTTCCACATACTATTAGTGACCAAATCCAAAATACAAATAGATATTTTTCATTGTAGTTGCATGTTCCAAGATAAATTACTTGAAAGTAGTAAACACTGACTGAAGAATTTAACACCCCAGCCAAACCCTGTGGCAAGGTATGAATTGACATTATTTAGATCCTTGATTTTCAGACCTTTCGATAGAGACCAAACAACAAATCACATATTTCTTTTAGATCCTTCTATATATGTTTTAGCCAATTTTCCATCAATGACATAACGATTCACTATCCAAAAAAATGACATTTTGACAATTGCATCTATTTCCAAAATTGGACAAGGTACCTCATACCAAAAAATCTTGAGCTCAAGGTATCAGAATCAAAATACATTTTTCCTTCTCAATCGATAATAGCAAATCAAAATAGTAAGTTGTACATTTGAATAGGGGTGGGATTGGATTTTTTTTTTTTTCTTTTATTCATTTATTCATCCATTAAGTATAAAAAGAAGAGTTTATTAAGGGACAGGAGAATTATAAGATTGAGCATAAGGTAATCTTTGCTCAAGAAAAGCAAATAATACAAATCTACGAAGTATAAGACCAGTGAAATAATGCCCTCAAATCTCATTGTATGTTAAAACCATAATGATGCAAATATATATATATATATATATAGCAACTAGAGGCCATAAATATGTGAGGATTTCCATCCAACCAAGTACTCCAAATCACTGCACAATCTGCATGACACTTCAACTGTCAGCCTTTTTCCTCTTGGCAAAGGCTCAAAATTTCATTTCAGAAAACCCTCTAAAGTGTTGCAACATACCATAATTTTCACAAGGGTTAATCATTCTAATGATCATTGAACTAGCCAGTAAATTTTATTATGGTCAAAGATTCAACTTGTCAATTAGGTGATATAACTCAAATTTTAAAATTTCACCAAATGATAAAATTTTGGGAAGCGCTAGCCAATATGGTTTGATATTGTCAGATATTGACACTGTGACACTGCAACGGCAGCAAGAGCTTAAAACTTTTGTCAAACACAAATTTGATAGTTCAAATACATTAGAAATTTGAACCATATAAAACTAATGAAAGTGAGTAAGAAGCACACCTAGTCAAGATATTAACCATAGCTCTGAAGGCTGCAACCTGAACGAAAAAGGGCAACAGAAAGAACAAGACAACAGGATCAAGAACCCAAGGACATTTAAACATAAAAAAGAACAATAAGTTGACGCCTAAGCGAATGTACCAAGTCAAATATATATATATATATATATATATATATATATATATATATATATATTCTGAGTTCCATACTAACTACAAATGGAAAAAACCCTGGCAAAGACAGATTTTATGTACCTGTAAAGTTTCTCCACCACTTCCAATAAGATGGAGAAGCATATTCAGGATTGGGTGAAGAAATTGAAGCAAGGCAGTGGAATCAACATTCTTCAAACTGTTAATGGCCTGCATGTGATCACACTCGAATGAATCCATTAATGCCATTTATACAGTATTCATACCATAGAATAAAATGTAAACAATCCTTAGCCAGCTTAGCTTACAAAGAGACCAAAATTTCTTTTAACAAGATTTGGATGCAACAGAAAAGGGGCTTCCCTTGAAACGATAAGAAATAAAAATCTAAAATTCACCCTTTGCTAAAAGACAGCTTGATTATTTCTCAATTATCTGTCATTTTCTGATGGATGTTTAGTTGTTGGCTTAGCAAGGTTCATACAAGCCCCTGTGAGACTTATTGGAAAGGTAGGCATTCCATTTCACCAAAACAACAGTTAATTTATTGGTAAAACTCTCTGGATGGATCAGTGAAAAGGCACCCACAAATAGGTCTTTAGCCTAGAAGAGGCACGAACTAGGTCTGTCCAAGCATCCAAGGCTCTACATTAGACCACGAGCATGCCCTTTGGTCGAGACGGGTGTCATGGCACCACTCGAAGGAGAAGTTCTGGCATTGAATTCTTACTTTCTTAAGTATTAAACCTTTAGCACTTGATATTTTTTTATTACTCTATCCATCCCACAAAGATAAGCTAATTTTCCATTTTCATCCGTCCCACATTATAAGTTTGTTTCTATTTAAGGAGGATACTTTGGATGTAATTAGACTAAAATACCCCAATTTATTTTACATGTGTATCAGTAAAACCATTTTAATTGTATTTATATTTTCAACCTATTTATTTATAGCTTCTTAATTTTCACGGCCAGCAAACTTCCTTCTCCTCTTTTCCAACTTCAAATACAGCAGCTACATACTAAAGATAGGCTTGATTGCATTTATTTATGTGTTAGAAGAATAACTTTTTTTATTTTAAATATATTACTGGAGAGATATTTTTGAAAAAAAAATTTAAAGGGCAAATTATTATTTCGTCCGACTTTAGATCAATATTACTAGTGAGTACTGTCTTTTTAGAAATATATTAAAAGGTCCTTAATATTTCACTCTGACAACTACTTAATCCTCGTGTGTGTAAATCACAAAGTTGATCTTAAATTTCTGTTTTTTATTTTTTAATAACCAAACAAATGAAACCCTAAAAGCTTTCGCTTATCTCTGGTCCTCACCACTGACTCTCACCCAAAGGACGCCCATGAGCCCACCAGTGAACCATTGACTCTGCTTTCACCTCAAGATCACTCACCAATTCATTTATCTCTCACCTCCCCTCTATCACTGATACCCTCAATCTCGAAAGGGCATTTGCTTATGTTGTTTATGTTATAGAGAAGAATCCACTGTTGGATTTTGAAACAGTCCAAAATGTGCTTAGTTCAATGAAATTGCCAATACTCATTCCCCTGCTTTTGCTTTGATCAATTCTATGTTTAAAAACAAGTATTTCATGCCTTTTGGGTTCTAGGGTAGTTTGCTTGCTGAAATTAGTAAGAAGAGAGTAAATTTGTTGTTTTTTTGGCCGGTTCCTAATCTTCTTCTCTTTATTTCAAATTTTGGATCCTTCTAAAATCTGGTAAATAGAATAGCCAGGCAAATAGAAGAATATACTCACCAAATTGCATCAATTAAAGCTCAGATCAAGCTGGTTTGTGAAGAAATTTGAGAGTTACTCGAATTTACAACAGATAAATCTTTACCATGGCTCACTTTTTAACACTTATGAGTTAAATGTATACTGTGTAACCCCTTCCCTTTATTACATGGTCTGCATTTTCTGTGGGAAGAGATGGCTGAGAAAGTAAAACCTAAAGCTCGTGTAAATGATAATAGTTTCACATATATGCTTCTCTGCTCTGTTTAACATTTTGGTAAAAAAAAAAAAAAGGAGGCTAATAACTCTCTGATCTTAGATTCGTATGTATTTTTGTTCAAGTTAATTAAATTTTAGAAATGGAACATTAATAAATCATTTAAGAGTATTTCATTTTTTATCTGATGCGTTGGATCATAGAAATGCTCTGTTTTTGTTTTGTTATGTTTTATTCAAATTGTGTAAAGAAATGAAATTTAAACAAAATTTTTGTATTTCTTATGTGTTAATGAGGTGGGTATTGAAATTCGTGGGTTTCTCTGTTTCATTGATTTAAAAATTTCAATCTCGTTAATCCAGTTCAAGGTTTATAGAAATATACAGAGCAGTAAAAGCCACAGTTGAAAAAATTTTGAAATTTGAGCAAAAATCTTGTTGTTTTTAACGTTTAATGATCCCGATATCTATTTTACTACTGAGAAAGATTGTAAAATTGTTTATGATCTGGGTATCTGTTTTATTGATGAGAAAATTTGTAAAAATTGTTTCTTAGACAAAAGTTTAAATCATTTTAGTCCAGTTGCAGGTCATATATAATAGAGCAGATAAAGAAATATGGGTAAACTTGTCTTTTTGTTTAAAATTAACAGAAAATATTCACTTTATAGATGGAGTGACTTAGTAGTTGACAGAATGGAACATTAGAGACGTCTTAATATATTTCTAAAAAGAAAGGGATTCACTAATAATATTTACCTAAAGCGAGGGACAAAATAGTAATTTGCCCAAATTTAAAATTTAATGCCTTTGACCAAATTAACTGCAATCTCTTAATCCTTGTGAAAAATGAAACATTCCTATCTCAGAGAGAGTATTATTATCATTTATGCGGTACAAGATAAAGCAGTAATGCATGTTGAACAAACTTTACAGAATTAGTGGGAGTATTTTAAAACACGTTATGAATATGAACAAGAAGGCCTAAACAGTATTAAAATAATGCATAAATTAGAGTAGTACCTCTAGAAGTTCTGAACCCCAAGGTGGACTCGTTCGAAGAGTGTGCCTATCATATTCAAGGAAAAAATCTCTAATGCGCTCATTTACAGGATACAAAGATGAACAAAGTCTCAAGCGCAATCTAAAGACATTTTTTCCGTCTTCCAAATAATCCAGCCTCTCCTACCAAAAATTAAAAAGCATTTGTCATGCCCAGGAACAGAATCAAACATCTGATAACATTAAGCATCAGTTAAATTAAATATTGAGACAATGTCAAACAGAGATGCATACAGTTCCCACAAAAAATGAGGGCCTACATGCTACATATTGCCAAAGAATGATGTCATTATATGGTAAGACAGAGATCACTTATCACTACAGGAGAGCATAAATAAACAATGAAGAAAGGAAAAAATTAATATACATAATTGCAAAGTATTCGAATAGAAAAAATGGAAGTAGCTCCTGGCAATCATCGAGTCAGATTCAAAAAGATTTGAATCAAAAATAAATACTTAACAGTGAAAGCAGAAAGAATTAATGTGATGTATAAGCCAAATAATGTTTCACCTTGCCGATATCCTGGAGATAATGTGGAACCAGCTCTTTCATGATTGGTAAAGAAATTTCAGATCTCAACCTGAATAGAATTAGAATCATAGTATCCCTTAGGTGCCTCACCAATAATGGTACTTTAAAAAAAAAAATTAAGACCGACCAGAAGTATATAAATCCAAGGTAAAGTTGTAATATCCAAATAATAGTTATAAACTTGAACTTATTGTACAAAACCAATCAGTATAGCAACTGTATAATTTTATCTCACATCAAATTCAGACAGACAGAATCCTGCAGGACAGGACCTCATCAAAGGAATCCAAAGTCTTTCTTTGGAATTGCCTATTTAAAAAATAGATGCAAACCAAAGAAGGCACAGTGAGGAGTAAGCTTATCCTCAAACAATGATCTGAGAAGACCACACTTCAACTAGTTCTCATAAATGCACACTAAAGTTACAAATTACTAATAAGTAAAGCTTAACCTTCTTTAAAATATTATGCTGCAAGACTTGTGTCTGCATATAGACGAGGAGAGAGAGATGGGAGAAGAATATTATTAATTAGGAAGTAAGAAAGAATAAAGTGGATAACAATCCAAAATTATATTATGTAAATAAATGTGTAGTTTGTTCAACTCATTCTGAGTTGTACAGGAAAAGCATCCTTCAATCTACATATATTCCACTTCAGAAGAACAGAATCTATCATCTATATAATAGAATCTATAATTAGATAGCAACTATGCATTGTAAAAGTGAAGAACATATAGAAAAGGACAATGAACATTGTTTCTACATTTTCTTTTTTAAGAACAAATATAAAGGAAGTGTAAAGCCATTAACATACTGAGCATGAGTGGATAATGGAAGCACCGCATACCCAATTACCACCTAGAGGAAAATGTACAAAATGTCAGTTCAATATGATACAAATGAATATGCTGCAATAGCCCCACAGCATGAACAGTTGGAGAATGAATAAACTGATACTCAACATTAATGAAAGACTAAAACAAAAAGGAATTAATACAAATTTTATATCTGATCTGCTATCAGTGCGCCAGAAGAATCCAGTTTATTGCTGGATGTCCATAAACTGCAGAAAATATGTTGCAGGGGACCTAAGCATGTCCTAAAATTCCAAAACCTTGTCAAGGGGACCTTGGCCTGTCCCATTTTGAAGGTTCAAATTTCTATGACCTGCAATTGTTGTGTGTGGCTGTGTTTGAGAATTTCCTGCCCTCCAAAAATCCAACATTTATAGAGATGGACTAAAAAAATGACATGTCTCCTTCAATGAATATAAAGTCAAAACTAGAAACAATTTTTTCAATACATTTGTTCCTTGACTACTCTTAAAGAGAAGGAGGAGCAAATTTCCTTCTGAGATAGACTCCAGGATACATAAGCAAGTCAAACTCTTCAACATAACTGATCAAGTTCTCTCTAGCTATCAAGATCCTGCTACAATTTAGCAAATATCTCATCACCAGGTCATTTGAGTCTGAAAGTCTCCAAAATAGCAGCAAAGTTACTGCAAATACTTTTGTTTGTTAAGACTATAAACTATGAATTTTCTTAGTAATTAACTTGAATTCAATCAAATTTATTGTTTATTTTATTCAAAAATTAAGCAAGTAAATCCTTATAGTCCATCAGCGAGAAGTTGGATACAACTAACAGCAATATATTTTGTATGCATGCATCAATATGTGTGTGCCTGTGTGGTAATGATTACAAATGGTACTCACCGGCTTTGGAGCTTCCAACCTTGCTTGAAGATCAACATGGAAGAAAGTGAATAAGAGGTGATGCAATGGCGTCCAGATGGCAGAAAGAGAAAGCTTAACCTCATCATGGTAGCAAGCCACTCTGGCCCCTACAGCAACTTGTGTGTGAGTCCACTTTTGAAGAGATGTTCCCGGTTCCCTTGGATACATTGCCTGGTAAAATTATCAACATATATGAAACAAGGCATTTGAAATTTGCAAAACAAATTGCTAAAAAATAGTCACATCTCACCTCCAAAGGCTGTCTACGAACATCTGCATCATCCTTTCTTAGTTCTACTTGTATGAACAAGTTCCTCTTCCGACTCAAAGTAACAGTTAAAGGATAAACATATAAGCAATGAAAAAGCTGCAAGAAAGGCTCATTCCTAATTGTTGTACGGAAGTCAAACGCTTGGAACTGCACATGAATTAACATAGTTATTTAGACTACATTTTTTTATTTTAGTCTTTCTAGATAAATCCAAAAAATACACACACAGAAAAGCAAGGAAGGAACAACTGATTCACTGGGGAAAAAAAAAAGAATAAGATGAAATCATTCATGAGATAATCAATCAAATGTGCAACAGCATGGATAAAAGCAAAAGCCTATTTTTTATACCAAAAACAAAGAGTCCTAAGATAGGTGGCTATGAAAGACAAAGAAGCCTTTTTCCGCTTTTTTACTGTAGCCTATAATTTTGTTCTCCAAACTATTCAAAAAATGTAAGAAGATTGAAGTAAGAAATTTAATATATTTAACAGTTAAAAATATGTAGCAATCTAAGGCCACATCTTATCCGCTAAGCAAAACCAAAACAAGATTTCTTTCTTTTTTAATTTCTAGGGTTTAATACAGGAAAACAAAACTATGTAATAAATGAGGTAAAACTAGGCCACAATCCAGATGTAAATAGTAATATAATTAATAATGATAATTAATCGCAGAGAAAGGAATTTGGTCTATGGGGAGCCAAAAAAATGTCACATGCTATAAATAAGTTATATGATCATACAGAAAATAATAAGCACAACTTTCAATACGGTATAATTATGTGTCTATTAGAATGTAAATTCACATAAAAAGAATATTTACACAATAATGTTATTAAGAAAAGCTACAACTTTTCCTATAAGCACATTGTGTATAGGGAATTCAAAAACTTTCAATAAATCACTAGTTGAAAAATAAATAAATAAGAACTAAGCATTAATGTTTTCAAGGGAGGAAAAATTGTGAATACCTTAAGATTATTAAGTTCTGAGTTGCACAGAAAAAAAAAAAAAACTTAAAGAGCATAGGTCTTCTCCATCTTTTCTTATTTTTTTGGCCATTTGAGTTCCCCTTTTCCTTCTTTTTCCATTATAATCATGTGTTCCCTCCACTATAAATGGAATCATTTGTGCTATTCATGGGACACATTAGGTACATAACTGCATTACATAATTTAAAGAAAAACTGAATGCTCAGAGGGGATCCTGTTGTAGACCCATGCATGAATAGAGATATAATGATATTTCCTTGGCTATCTTGTGAATAATATGAACTATAAAATTTGAGGGTTTTTACGAGCATGAAAACCCTAACGCAAAGATTAAACAGCAGGGAGTTAATTTTGCATACAGTTTTTGTTTTGGGACTTGCTCTGGTGTCTATGTTAGTGGTTATAGTGCAATAAAGCAGGCAAAAAAAAAAAAAGGACCCACATTTTTTAATCAATTTATTCCAGCAAATTATTCTCATCTCATCATCAAATTGACCTATACTTTTCCCAGTGACAGATTTTAAACAGAAAATCAACCATTATGTTACGGAAAAACAAAACTTGCATATGCACGGTATCAATTTAATTTTTTTGCATTATAAAGGCTACAGAGATTTTCAATTAGCATGGAACAATCAAATCAGATGGAGGAAGCATCACATATGACAATCACTAATAAGTTTGCACAAAGTTATATCCATTAATTTAAGTGATAGCCATGTATAGATACCCACACTAATAAAAGAAAGGTGTTATGCTTACATCATCAGCACTAATCTCAGAATTTCCATGAGCACTAGGACTATTTCCAGAACTTCCTTTCCCATCAAAGATATTCCACTGGGAACTGCTAGTTTGAGGATAGTCAGTGCCATTGCTGGGGCATTTTGTCAATGTGGAATCAGTAACCCGGTCTCCTGGATCAACGGATTCATTAGTCATGCTGCTACTTTCTGATAGGTTTTCCAAGTCAGAATGGCTTGTCTGCTGCTTCTCAATTTCTAGTCTCAGAACACCTTTGACAGGTTTGTGAACCTTGCGTTTAGGATCCTGTATATTTGTGGGAAGAAACCACCACCCCAGAAAGGTAAGACACAAAAGTACTTTCTACAATGTAAATGATTAATATTTAATTCATCATTATCTGAGAACAGGGAAAAGAAAAAGCTGAAGAAGAAAAAAAAAACTAACTATTGACAATATTATTCTAAGCAAAAAAGGAGGAGGGGTATGGAAAAACAAGATGTTTCAGAAACAGTGCTTTATTCTAAACCACATCAAGGACTAAAAGATTTAAAATATTAGCTAAGTAATGCAAAGGATGTTGTTGAACCTTTAGAAAGCTAAGATACTTGCACAATCTCATGAAGTAAGATGCTAAATTCTTGTCTTAATCAAGTGGCACTCTTCTTTGAATCAACTTCATGTTTATGCTAATAATTAATTAGTAGGTATTTTGAAATAAAAAAAAATCAAGAGAAGCAGAAGCAACACAAAAAATAAAGAACAAATAATGCAGGAAGAAGTACAAGAAAAAAGAAAGAAAGAAACCCCCTCCAAAAATAGGAAAAATAGGGAGGTATTTTCGTCTATTTTGGGTCGTCTTGGCGGCACATAACCAAGCAAACTAGGAAACCAAGTCATTGTTCTTTCCCCTACTCTGTAAAAATTCCAATCATATCATAGTTAATTCCTTTGGAACCCACACGACGGAGAATAGGAAGAGAAGAAACTTCAAATTCAAGAACTCAATCTTAGAATTACAGTCAAATTTAATATAGGTTTTTTGGAGAAATTATAGGTTATTTACTAATACTTTTGGGTTAATTTGTGCGTTTAGTTAAATAGATATACAGCTGGTCTATTACAGAATAAAATGGAAATTCTATATTCAAACTCCATAAAATTTTGTGTTCATTGATGTTGATGGCAAAAGTAAACAGACAACTACAAAGATACATGAGAAAAGAATATTGAATCATCAAAAAAGAAATGGCGTGAACAATAAGCAACACACAAACATCAAATATACATGATTAAATAGAGAAGGAAAAAGGTACCATATGAATAAGACTCCACTCATAAAGAGAGGGATTTATAATACCTAATGTTTCAAGATAATAAAGCAAAATTCAGCAAAGACATGTCAAATAACCAAGCAAATAATCGCCCAGTAATTCATGAGCAACTGCTAGGGCTGCAAATGAGCCAAGCTGTTCGTGAGCGGCTTGAAGTTCGGCTCGATAAAAATCGTTTGCGTTCGGTTCGTTTTATAAATAAGTCAAACTTGAGCCTTACTTCAAAACTCAATGAAAGCTCAGCTCAATTAGGCTTGTGAACAGATGAATTATTATTATTATTATTATTATTATTATTATTATTATTATTATAATTATTAGCCTAACAGATTTGGCACCCAAAAAATATATTTTAACACTCCTCTAAGCATAAGCAAGCTCGAGCTCAGGAAAAAAAAATATCTTGCCAAGCATAAGCAAGTTAAAGCTCAGTTAGGCTCGATTACAGACCTAGCAACTGCACTTATCAATATGAAGAAAATACATGAATGCCAGCAATTTTCACTATTTAGAACTGCAATGGTTTAATAATAGATAAACCACCAAACATAGAATTTCTTGACTAGTCCTTTCAACATTTGTCCTTGAAGTTGAACTCTCCACCAATTATGATTCAGAGTCTAAATTCTATCCATCTTAAGTTTTCTATTCAAAGTTTCCAGGCTGCATCATGAGACTATAAAGCTATCGTAACGATTGTAAAAAGATTGATAGTAAGGAGAAAACACAAATAAAGTGAATTTATTGACTCCAAACAATAATTGCAAGCAGCAACAAAATATAAAATTATGAAAAAATAATAACAGTAATATACACTAAGCCCCCATTTAGTATAAATGAATTTCACAAAATTTTATAGAATTCAACTAAATTCCAATTTTTCATGTTTACTAAGGAAAAAAAATATAGAATTCAATTCTATGTAATTAAACATAACTAATCCAACTACCATCAAATTTGATTGAATTTCAAATGAATTTCACAAAATTTATGTGACTAAAATTTGGGACCAAAATACTCATTCTTTGTCCACTTCTCCTTCTCTCTTACTTCCTTTCTTTCTCTCCTCTTTCTCTCTTCCTCTTCTCTCTCTCTCTCTCTCTATCTCTCTCTCTCTATCCAGTCTCAACCTTCTCTTTCTTTCTTTCCTATCTTGCTTTTCTCTCTCTATATATATCATCTTCTTTCTCTCTCTATCTCTTTTAAGCGTATTTTAAACAATACTCATAATTAATTAAATTCTAAAATTTATTCCAAACATAGATTATATAGAATTCAATTGAATTCCACATGTTAAATTTATTATAACACTGAAATTCATTTCCACGTGAATTCTTTCTAGAAATCATTTACAAATGAATTTTCCATTTTAGACTCATTTATACCAAACAGAGTGAAAGTGACAGAGCAAGTACACATAAATAATTTGCAGAAACTCAAAAAAGTCAAATAGATATTAAAAGACAAGCATAATATAATTGAATGCATGTTGCACCTGAAGTGAGTCCTCAGTATAGCTTTCTTTAACTTTACTTAAGTTTGATATTTCAACTACAACTGAACTTCCGCTTGAATAACCCAACTTCCCATCCAGTGTAATATTTGTCATAGGCTCAAACACACCCTCATGAGAACTTGACCCAGATACACTCGGAGCAAGAGGGCTACTTGGGGAAGCAGGCCCTCCAGAAGTTGCACCAATGCTGTTATCAAATAATGGAACAATTGCCCAGGCAAAGGACTGCCTATAAGGCATAATTTGAGACCACACCTGCAATTTCTGCTTATCTCTCTCACTCAAGCTTACCTGCTCAGGTAGAGAGAACACGCATTATAAAAGAGGAAGTTAATAGAGAAGTTTCTTTGATAGATGAAAGTGATTCATAGATATTATATCAGTTCAAGACAAAAAGCTGAGAGTGCCTATTCTAAATAGAAATTTATTTGCATTAAATTCATTTACTTTTCGGACCTCTTTTGTTAGGATGGGATCCTTATGAAAGGAAGTTCCCCAAAGCATCTTCCATTTGTATCTTGGGAATAGGCCTTATAGGATAACAAGATGAATATGCATGAAAACCATAATAGAACTGGTATAACTTCTAACTTGCTACTACTGCATTCATCACTTAATAGTTCTTTCTTTGTATCATTGCGCACAAGAACCATTAGTTAGTCTATAAACAACAAATAAAATAAAACAAATTAAAAGAAAGCTATCATTTTAGATCTCATCAAATATGTTGCTTAACAAGCCTTCAAAACAGATCATTTATCACATGGACCTGGGGGCACAATGTGTTATGTAATCTCAAGTTTTTATGGAGATCTCTAAACTACTTCAGCCATAGGTATAAAGAGGATGGGACTGCTGAAAGCCAATAGTACATAAGCAACTTATTGACAGGCCAACAAGGCAACAACTCCACAAATTTTGAAGTGTGAAAGTATGAAAAATATATTTATATCATTTAATATATGGAATATAAAAATTTATTTTGACGTACAGGTTCTTTACGTGAATAAACAGAAGGAGAAACCCCGCCTTCTTCTTTGGCAGCCTTCTCTAACTGGATCAGCAGACAAACTGATGCTGATGGAGCATCCAAATAGAAGATTCCACGAGGATCGCATGAGATTTTTGCCTGTCAGCAATGATAACAGTACTATGAAACACTTAAATGAAGATAAACGAAAAATTAGTTTAAATTTTATTTCAAAAAAAAGGCCAACTATATAAAAAAAAGGCTTGCAGTATGAGGTCAGTTTCAATAAAGGTCTAATGTTTAGATTGTAACATTTTATGGACTTCCAATTCAAACCCTATTAAATTTTTTTTTTTTTTAACAGCAACTAATTATTAATTTGTCATGAAATCCTACAAATGTAGTGTTAGAAAGGTCTCATCAAGCAAAAGAAGTTTATAAGTTCCAATTATAAACAACTGTGAAGAGCTTCAGCTTTAGAATGAAAACCCTGCTCAAAAGTCTGGTTTAAGAATTGATTGAACAAGCCATGAGTCAAACTATAACTTACTATATAGGGAAATAAAATCCAAGCAATTCATGTCAAACGAAATGTAGAAAAAGTACAAATATAAATAGCCAAGGTGTGAATTGAAATGGTTAAATTGTCCGAGCCTTAAATTATAACATTTTAAATGGGATCTTAATTCAAATGAACCTCATGCTCTAGGTCCTTTTAGTAATTATTCCAGAACAAATTTTTACATTGGCTTGATAACTTACATCTTGCGTGTCTGTTGGCAGCACAGAAAAATAAAAATCCTCGGATAACTTTTCCCTTCTCTCCTTATTATATATGCAAATAGTACCGTTAAATGGCTCTGAGATAGAAAACTCCAAGTCAAAAATCAAAAGCAAAAAAAAATACAAGTAAAATGAAATTCATACTCTGTTCATCTCTATAATTCATACTGTGTTCATCTCTATCTAAATGTTTTACAATAAAAGTAAGTTACAACATAGATGCAGTTGTGTCAAATATTTTGGCTGAAAATGACATTCCCAATTATTTTTGTTGAAGTCACATCAAATTCAAAGGAAAAAGACAACTGTAGAAACATGAAAATAAGACTTTGTTCCCTTCTATCTAAATGCTTTAAAATAAAAGAAGAGTTGCAATGCAGATGCATTTATGTTGAATATTTTCATGTTCATCCATTGTTTGGATGTTGGATTATACTGTCAAAAATAGTTAATTTAATCTAGTAAGGATAAGACATGGAGCAGGGAAGTAAAGAGTCCAGCTACTCAGACCTGACTCACAAAATAATTGAATTTGATTTTATATTATTTGAGTCGACAAGTTTGTATCATTATACTCTACTCAAGTCAATCTTGAGCCTAATTGAGTATTTTTAATTTTATATATTTTAAATATATTTTAAATTAGATATAATATTTAATAATTAAGCTCATTCGAGTTTATTCGAACTGTTTTTTAACATCAATAAATAAACTTATTTAATTTTTTAATGAAAACTTGATCAAGGTTAAGTCAAGTTTTAAGCTTCAAGTTTTCTAATAGAGTTGAGTTTGAGCTCGAGCTCAACACTGTATTGACTTGAGTCGGCTTGATTATACTCCTAAAGAGGATTTCATTTTTTTACAAATCTTTCAATAGGAGAGTTATAGTTTATATTGAAATCAAGGATCCACCCAGAGTGTTACATTAAAACAAACTCAGAGAGGAAGCAACTCAGCAATTGCATAGCTCCAGTAAAATGGGCTGATCACTCACCAACTAGTCCTGCTTGAAATGAAAGGGATAGAACTTTCACAGAGATCTTCAATCCCCTGAGACCACTCCATGCCCAAAAGAAACCAAAAAAATGAAAATTATTGAGAATAAGAATTTAATCCGCGACAAAATCAAAACAGAATCCTGATATCAAATCATAAACCTGCTGTAAGGTGCCATAGGAGTTTCTGGAATCCTTTGCCCAAATATCACCGACCTCTCATTTTCCCAGTCAAAAGCTGGTTCATAAGCAGGGAGAGGAGAATGACCAAAATGCTGCATACATATAACTATGATAAATAGAAAGGACATGAAATGCGTAAAATGAATTGTTGACAAAAAATTAGAGCAGCAAAGGTTTTATCTCAACCTAAAAGAATATGAAAAAAGACTTGTGATCTCACTGAAAAAGGACTACACCAATACAACCTTTGAAACATGTGATTGAGACATGTCAGAGTTCACTGTAAATTGCCTTCCAGAGGTGCTGGGGACATCATCATCAGTGGTATCTTCAGCCTTAGTTCGTCTTGCATTGGCAAGCTGCATTTCTGCAGAAATATCCAAAATTTTGAGCCTTTAAATAAAGAGTACATCTTCCCATGACATAGCAGAATGTTTTCTGTTAGCCATGGATATATCACATCAACATAAACTTTCACAGGAATATATTTCAGGGGGCAAGGGGGAACCAATCTAAAAGAATCCAGTCATGAAACAAAGATGTAGCCTCTATGTCAATCCCTCCGATCACGTGAGAGTTTCTTTGACCATTAATCAGATATAAACCCATTAACATTTTTCTATTCTTACCTGTCTCAATATCAGTATCAGGCCCTTCAAAAATCTGGTTTTGAAAAGATACTGGAGTGATGCTTTCATAGTGACCGTACTTGTTTTCATCCTTTACCCAATCAGTTCTATAGCATTGCACAAGTTCATTAAGATGAGGCCACTGATCCAGATTTTCATCAAGCTGAAAGACAATAAGTATAACAAAGTTCATTATTAAAACCTTGTGCTATTCCCAAATTGAACAATTACATACTTCAGAATTCAAACTGAATACAGCATCAATCCTAGACAATATGATGATTAATTTGGCAAGTAAATGGAAGTTGTAAAAGAACTGAAGCAAATGATATTATTGAAAATGTCCATGGGTGTGGAGTGCAATATCAGTAACCTTCCCTATATTACACTTGCCCACCTTGTTTGGTCTGTATAATATTCCGTATGGCCATGAGAAATATCACAAGTAAACTGTAAACAGGAAGAGAGACCAAGTCATTTGACAGGTAAAGTGGAGTCATGATTGGGTGTTCAGTCACAGCTTCCTACACTTACTTTCCTTTTCCAAAGCAATCTTACTAATCACAGATCCAGTCTAACAACATATATTTCAATAAAACAATAAATAATTCCATCTAATTAAGAAAAGAACAGGTTCAAAACTGATGGAGCAGTGACATCCAGCCTGGAATAAGCTCAAAATGTGCTTAGTTTGAGAGAAAAAAAAAATCTGCCAAACTTTTGAACATCTGAGATTCCAAATTAATAACAGATCAATATTCTTGTCATCAGGACCAGATAATGCTTGGAAATCTAAGATTGTGCATCATCTGGATCTACAAATGCAGGGTAAGGGAGAAGGGATGTCAGAGTTTGCAACCTAGAATTACAAGATACACACTCAACCACTGGAAATGCACTTATTTATATATATATATATATAAAGGATGCCCAACTTGCCCAAAATAGTAACGTATGATATAGATTCACAGTAGCAATGATGATAAATTGATAATACAAATATATGATACAAAGTAGACTTCTAATCATGCCAAATTAAGAATTATCATGTAAATTGACCAAAGGGATTCCACACAGGTTTTGTAGTTATCTTAGAGCCCAGACCAGGCAAGTTTCATATTTATTGACTACAGGATTTCTATTGCAGGGATGAAAACATCGAGATTCTGGGAAAAAACTTGGTGTATATTACAATAGAAGATAATATAATGCCTTTTTGCTGTGAAATAATAATAAAATTGAAAGCTTCAAATATAGCAGATAATTATAACTGTAATTGAAGTTGTAAGTTCAAGCACAAAAAAGGAAGTAGTATTAACAGAAAGACTCACCAATGGGTCCAACTTGAGACGAGCAAGAGAGTGACGAGGTATTCTACGGAAACGCTGCCCCCCATTGTTACTATTGTTATTATCCATCTATTTAATAGACAAGAAAACTACAAGTTACATAGCAAAATAGCTAATTCGATAAACCTATTATGAGCAAAGTAAATGAAAATGTGCGTTGTGTGTTAATATACTTGATAACGAATAATGTCTATATTAGAAAGAAGAAAAGGAGGAAAAAAAAAAGCAGAATGTCTTCTGCAATGACATATACAGTAGATCTGAAAGAAGTCGAAGAATACTAGACGTTCAATTTCGAGTGAATGGGTGAGCCAAAAAACAAAATCAAAAAGAAGTAAAATAAATGGAGAGGAAAGGGATATACATATCTCAAACTGAGAAATTGAGCGAAAATGTGGCTTGATTTACCTCTGTAAGAAAGTAGAATTGAAATTAGATGAAGTACAAGCAAGAAATACACAGCAGAAACCAACCCTAAGAAAGAGAAAAGCACGAAAAGAACAAAAATGCAGGGGGGTTACAGGGGTCAAAAGGAGTCCAAACTCCAAAGTCTAACAGAGAAACGCCAAATGGGTCTCAATAAGATCGGATCTTTTCTATGGAATCCGGGCAGTAGGAAGTTTTGCTTCAACTCGGTTCAAAAAAAAAAAATACTAATTTTCTTCAACGCTTTTTTATATTTTGTATATTTTCTGTTTATTCGCTTACAAGGCAAGCATTATAAAGTGTTATTTGTTTCATCACCTTCACAGCCTTTAACATATTTCCTAATTATTCTTTGAAAAACAGTTAGCAAGTTTGGCTTTGGCCTTTTATTTTAAAATTCTTATTATATTATTATGAGCGAAAAACGCCAGATTTTTAAAAATTAATTCACGAGTAAACCATTTGATTTTCAATACTCGTAAAAAAATTTTGCTTTCTAGGCACGGTTATGATTTCAATGTTGTAATTCCTACAATACAAAGAAATATTAATCTCCCTCAGCTCAAGTTAATAAAATATTTTACGTTTTTTTATTTTTGAGACGTGTTGTACTTTTTATTGATTGCCATTTTATGCATATCATGATTGAACATGATAAATTTTACATTTCAATCATAATCACCCAATGGCAGACCCAAGATTTAGTCTTAGAGGGCGAATGCATACTCTTTTGAGAAAAAATTTCAAACTTTTAGTGAGTTTAATGTAATTTATAAATAAAATTAAAAAATTATAAAGTTTAAAGGTTTAAAATGAAATATATTTATGAATAAGATAGAAAAAAATTATGTATTGTAAAAAATTTTCAAAAAGGATTTATGAAACAACATCAAAATTTTATCTACAAATTACAAATAAAATTTTAATTTGTCTATTTCATATGTATAGTTTTTGATTTTTGAGATTCGTTGCACTTTTTTCATTGGTCATTTTAGCATTATTTTGAAACATTTTATATTTTACCCACAATTGCGACTTCAATACATTGACCTAGCATTATTAGTAGAATATAAAGAAATACTAATTTTAGTCCCGTATGGCAAATTTCATAGTTATGCCATTTAGTTTTTAAAATTTATTACTCTTTTCGTTGATGACTATTTTATGTAATATAATTATACCTTTTAGTTTTTGAGACTCACAACACTTTTCATTGATAATCGTGTTATGCATAATTTTAAAAACTTTTACATTCTAGTCATGATCTTGACTTCAATATATTGCCTTAGAATTCTTAGGATGTAAAAAAACACAAATCTAGCTTTATTAGTAAATGGCAAAATTTCATAGGTAGTAACATTGTTCAAGGGAAGGATCGAGTCAAATTTTTCTCTAATCCGATTTAACCTATTTTGAACAAAAATCTAAATCATTAATTGAAACCCAACCTAGATCGACCAATAACAATTTGGTCTAGTGAAGTTAGTTCTTTGTTGTGTTTTTTTTCCTTTCTTCAACAATCCACTTTTGCTCACTCTATTTGACCGCCCATCTGTTCTTCTAAAACCCTAATTGCCTCCTTCTCACTCATTCTCTCACTCGACCACTTATCCTTATATATCTTATAAAATAAAATAATAAAAAAATCACTTACCCTTTTACTTACTCTCTCTCTCTCTCTCTCTCTCTCTCTCTCTACATAATGGCGATTTGCTTTCAATCACCAATCAAACTAACAATACTTTCTCAACAAAAAACTACTACCGCTTCTTTGTTGTAACTTCCCTCCCCACCCTCACTAATAGTACACCACTTAACTTGAACCTATTTACATCTTTGTTAGGTCTTTTGTCCCGCCACCATCTCAATTGTGGGTTTAATTTCTTGGGTTGCTTCTTGATAGCCTAAGAGACTTTATCTTTGTTTGAGTCAATCCCTTTGACCAGATCTTCATCACAAGAACACACATCAAGCAAAAAGCTTTATACTTGAAGCTGCATTGGAATTGTTTAATATCCAACCGAATCATACGTGGGTTAGGTTAATTTTCACCCAATTAGAAAATACTCATTCTGATATATTTTTTTATTTAAGGTAGTAATTACCCAACCCAACTTGATAATTTATAAAAAAAATCAAAATTTTAGGTTTATTAGTAAGACTCGGTCGAGTATAGTAATTTTTTGAATAACCCTATCTACTACAATAACATTTCTTTAATTAAAAACAAAATAAATGTATGTGAAAGGCAGATAAATATTTTTGTCAAATTTTTAATATTATAGTAATTAACATTTAAGTAAAAAAATAATAATAGTTATTAAAACATTATTTCTCAAAAAAATTATTAAAATATTAAATTCTGATAATTTGAGCTTAATATCATTTAAATGATATTATAATTTTAAAATGACACAAAACTTGATATTTGAACTTATTACCATTTAAAATTTTAAATAATGTTCATTGTATTTGTCCTACCAATTTCACAAGGAAATAAATGAACTTTAAAATTTTTTGGAAATGAGAGCTTAAATTTCTTAATTTGTTATGTTTTAAATAAATTATTTTATTATAAGTCACCATCGATAATGTAAATACCGTATTCTCTCTTTATTTTTATATTAGTTGGATTCCTATGTAAAGTTTGCTTTATTACTCTTCAAAAAATCGTGAACTCTTCAAGAAATCGCGAGCTGCTTCCATTTGCTCATTATTTTATCATTAGGAAGCTATATGGATCCTCCTATTTCAAATAAAATTTTCAACTTCTTTATTGGCTCAGTTATTAACTTAGATGTCCAATTAAACTTCTTAGTTTTCAATATTGCGACTTCCTCTGCTCTCGACAAATTCATTCAGCTATTTGTTCTCTTTGACTTCTCCTTTGTCGAGCCCCTTGAGTCTCCTGAGATCCATAAATATAAAACTCTCCTCCATCTACCTTTAGAATGAATATCTTTAAGTGCCTTATGTTGGTGGAAGCTTCCAATTCATATAGCAGAGGTCTTCCTGACATGAGGCTGTATGCTAGTGGCATTTTGATCACTACAAATATTGCCATGACAAGTATGCAATCTGGCAAGGTTCCTATAATGAAAGGGAGTCTCGCCATTCTTATAGCCGGACCATCGACACATTTAAGGTGCATACTAGATTTCCCAAATCTTTTAGATCTTCTTCTTTCAAACCCATTTTCGAATAAACCGTAGTTGTTATCATATTAACTGAGCTACCATCATCCATTAATATTATTTTTACAATAAAATTAGCTATTATGGATTACTGTCTCGAGGAACTGTGCCTTCATTTATGTTAGGATACTCAAGGCAAACCTATTTATGAACAATTTTGTGAGATGAGAGAAAGAATGGATGAAAAATACTGAAAATTTTATAAATTTATAGTTCTATTTATTTGATTTTTCCTTCTTGTTAAATCTTTTTTATTTGAGATAGGGGCTAATTTTATTCTTTTAGCTTGTGAAAGTTTTAATCCAATAATTTTTATATTCTTTTAGCTTGTGAAAGTTCTAATCCAATAATTTTTATAGATTATTTAGATATAAATTCACTTTTAATTTAGACTTTTTATATTCAAAATTCAAAGCAAACGCAGAGTACGCTATTTCCAATTTCTTAAATAAAATTAACAAAGAAAAAAGGGAAAGAAAGATCCATTAACTGTCATAAAAATGCTATTTCCACTTTCTTAAAACTAATTAGTGCCCGTTTGGCACAGCTTATGGAGAGGAAAAAGCAGCTTTTTTAGGTGAAAAGCTGATTTTAGCTCAGTTTTTAGTGTTTGGTAAATATCAAAATTAATAAAAGCAATTATCTAGATAGCTAAAATTCAGCTTTT
>CANXYC010509184.1:0-10181 GCA_948193065.1 Aleurites moluccanus
AACTGAGGGTCTTTGTTTTGAGCTTCACTAATCTGCTTAATGAGAACTGGCTTAACCTGAAAATAAGCTAATAGCATTCCTGAATCTAACGAATCCAAACTGATTCCTGAATCATATAATTCCTGCATTTCTCTTACTAATGCTCTTCTACTCACTTAGACATACGCTAAGCTTTCTAAAGACTTCTTGCTCAAGGCATCAGCCATTACATTGGCTTTTCCTAGATGGTATAAAATTTCACAGTCGTAATCTTTAAGCAATTCAACCCATCTCCGTTACCTAAGGTTAAAATCTTTTTGCTGAAAAATATATTTCAAAATCTTATGATCTGTGAAGATCTCACACTTCTCTCCATATATATAATGTCTCCACATCTTCAAAGCAAACACAACCGCAGCCATCTCAAGATCATGAGTTGGATAATTTACCTCATGTTTTCTCAACTGTCTAGAAGCATAAGCTATCACTTTACCATGCTGCATAAGCACACAACCTAGTCCTACTCTCGATGCATCACAATACACTGCATACCCTCCTTCACCCGACGGCAAAGCTAAAATAGGTGCCGTGGTGAGACAAACATTTAATTTCTGAAAACTTTTGTCACATGCATCTGTCCATAGAAATTTTACTTGCTTTCAGGTAAGCTTACTCAAAGGAGCTGCAATCTTAAAAAAGTCTTGAACAAATCTTCGATAGTAACCTGCCAAACCCAAGAAACTCCTAATTTTTGAAATATTTGTGCCAATTCAGAATTGCATCTACCTTCCTAGGATTAACTTTAAGCCCATCCTTGCTCACTATGTGTCCTAGAAAATCCACACTCTCAAGCCAAAACTCACACTTCAAGAATTCAGCAAACAAATGATGCTCTCTCAAGATCTGCAACACCATCCTAAGATGTTCTTTATGCTCCTCTTCACTCTTAGAATACATAAGAATATCATCAATGAACACAATGACAGACTTGTTTAAAAATTGCTTGAACATTCGGTTCATCAAGTCCATAAATGCAGCTGGTGCATTGGTCAATCCGAACGGTAATACCAAAAACTCATAGTGACCATATCTTGACCTAAAAGTTGTCTTTAACACATCCTCACTCTGAATCCTCAACTGATGGTAACCTGATCTCAAGTCTATCTTAGAGAAATAACTTGCACCTTGCAACTGATCAAATAAATCATCTATTCTCGGTAAAGGATACTTATTCCTGATAGTTGCCTTATTGAGCTGTCTGTAATCTATGCACAATCTCATGGAACCATCTTTCTTCTTCACAAAAAGTACAGATGCACCTCATGGTGAACTGCTAGGTCTTATGAATCCCTTGTCAAGCAAATCTTGCAATTGAGTCTTTAACTCTCTCAATTCCACTGGTGCCATTCGATATGGAGGAATAGAAATTGGATCTGTGCCAGGTAGCAACTCAATACCGAATTCTATCTTTCTATCTGGTGGCAACCCAAGTAACTCCTACGGAAATACATCTAGACGTTGACAACAGGAATTTGTTCCAAATCTTTTACTTCCTTTCAAGTATCTTGGACATAAGCCAAATATCCTTGGCATCCTTTCCTTATCAATCTCCTCGCTCCTAAGGCTGATATAACATTATATGGTGCTTCACTCCTTTCCCCTTGAAATTCAAACTCCTCACCCGAAGGAGGCTTGAAGACCAACTTCTTCCCATTGCAACCAATGGTTGCATAATACTTGGACAACCAATCCATGCCCAATATCACATCAAATTCTAACACAGGCAATACAATCAAGTCTGCTACTAAACTCTTACCACTTATGCTAACCACACAAGATGGATAAAAATCATGAACCTCAATCTCTACCTCTAAAGGAGTCGCTACTACCAAAGCATTCTCAAGCAATTCACACGGCATACTCAATTTCTTAGCAAAGCATGAAGAAACAAATGAATACGAAACTCCTGAATCAAACAACACTCTAGCATTCAAAGTCTGAATAGGAAGAATACCTGTGACCACAGTGTTAGAAGTTTGGGCCTCCTACTGAGTAAGAGCAAACACTCTTCCTTTATCTCTTCCCATAGGTGCCTTACTGGTAGCTTGTCCAAAAATCTGACTTGAACCTCTACCTGCATCCGGAGTTCTTCCCAAAATACCACGGCTAATGTCAGATTGCTGACCCACACTCCTCTCCCTAACCATCTGAACTGAAGTCTGAGAAGACTGGGGTCTAATTCCAAAAGAAGACTGTGGACAATCCTTAATCAAAAGACCATGCTGTCCATACCCATCACATGCACCCGACCCGAAGAAACAAGGTCCGCTATGAAGCTTACCACACATAGGACAATAAGGATTAAAAGTCCTAGATGGTGCAGAACTAGCTGTACCATGGCTCACTTGAGAAACAAATCTAGAGGAATTCGGTCTCTACTGGGATTTCCCTGATGGTCCTCTATATCCGCTCTGGGAAACTGATTGGGGCAAAATATTCATACTCTTTACCCCAATATCCTTCCTAAAAGAACTTCCAATCTTAGCCTTCTTCTTCTCTTCCCTTTCAAATCCAAACTTCATTTCCCTATTCTCAATCACTCTAGCCTTATCCACAAGCTTGGAGTAAGAGTCAAACTCAAGAGCAACCAAAACTTTGAACAATGGAGCTATAAGTCCTCTACGGAACCTCTGAATCTGTGCTGCTTCTATAGGCACATGAGCTGGAGCAAACTTGCTCAACTGACTGAACCTCTTTGCATATTCTGACACAGTCATACTCGGAGTCTAAACCAACCTCTCAAACTTAATGGACTTAGCGTCCCTCACACTCTCTGGAAGAAACTCACTAAGAACCATATCCCTGAATCTCTCCCAAGACAACTCTCCATGATCCCAAAGCATACCTGAAATACTCCGTTTAAACCAATCCTTAGCTTCGGCTTTCATTAAGTACCCCATAAACTCAACTGCTCTAATATCAGGGATCCTCAAAATCTGAATTTTCTCTTCTATCTCCTCAAGAAAATTTGTAGGATCTACCTCACCTCTGTACTATGAAGGCTTGAACTTCAAGAATTTCTCAAACGAGACCTCCTCAACCTGTGGTACCACTGCTGGAGGGGGTGGAGGAACTACTGGAGGAACTGAAATATCTGGAACTACCTGCACTAGAGGAGCCTGTTGCTGCCTCTGCTGAGTAATGAACTCAGCTAACATCTCATAGTTCCTCTACAACTGATCCAACCGCTGAGCCATATGAACCACATCCACCTGCGGCTCTAGAGGAACATCATCACCTCCCACTCTACCAACTGACCTTTCTTTAGAAGGTAGCTCTCTTCTAGGACGACCTCTACCATGTCCTCTTCCTCACCTCAGAGGCATCTCAATACTAATAAGAAAAACAAAGCAAATTCAGACTCAAAACACAAGATTAATGCAGATCTATATCAAAGGAATACACAACATTGATGTGACATGAATCCTATGCTCCGTAGTCATCTTAATCAATGACTTATACTAGGGAACTTGCACATCTATCTATCTTATCATTATAAACCTATGGCTCTGATACCACCTTGGTCACCGCCAACACCACTGGTGCGACGGTCCTAGGGCAAGGGTAGGCATAAGGCCACCATAAACCCGTAGAACCCTAACTGAACCTGCCTCAATCAATAATCATACATTCTAACCAATGCAAAACATTATATCTCATAAATTATCATTTATAATATGACCTCTCTACTTGTTCCTTACATATCAAAAGATGAATCCAACAACAATATGGAACAAGTGAGAGTCTACAATAACATCCATGGATACAAAATCAACATCTCATATCTAACTACGGAGCTCTAAGAGAATGTACCTCAACATACATGATTATATATATACATATATAAAAATAATATCCAAAATAATTACATCCAAGCTTCTTGGGAAGAATAAGTCAAGAAGCTCAATCCTCTGGATTAGCTCTCTCTTGAGCTACACTAGCACCTGAAACCACAGAAGAGAGATGAGCCTTCAACTCAATAAGATATGAACATAAATAAAGAATTTGAATATCAAATCATGAACATGAACATATATATTTATATATATTAGGGTATGAAAGAATCTCAAGCTTTTACTTGAAAGGAACATGAGTGCTTATAATAATTAGCACTATCAAATCATATCATAAATCAAATCACAGTTCTCATTTAGAACATAAAATGCCTACAAAGGATGGCATTATCAAATCTCATATGATAGAACTGATCTCATATCATAATATATACATCAGTAGCCTTGCTACATTAACGTGGCACATTTGCTTACGCGGGCATACACATAGAGCTCGTGACCCCCTCTAGATAGAGCACTGATACTATACCCTATCAGCCAGGTTCTCATTGTGCACATTGGACCAATAAATTTACTCTCGTTAGGAAAAACGTTCGATGCATATATGTCTCAGATTCATAAAGAAGGTATTGTGTTCTCAACAAAACTGAATTTGGTCAAGAGACCAATTAGCATTTATAGCAAAGGCTTTAATCATGATCTTGGTCCAAGAAATGACCAAGTCATTATCATATATATATATATATATGAATATTTAGCAATCATCTCATAAGAAGTAAACACATTTATGATATTTATACTTACCTCATAGTAATATTATCCACTAAATCTTATCAACACTTGCTTAATTGAATGGCCTCCTTAAATTCCTTGAAATGGTCGAACCTAACAATTTTCCCAAATTTTATAAATTAGGGTTTTTCTAATTAATAATATATACGATGATTCCATCAAATTTTAACCTTTTTATAGCCCCTATTATTAATTCCTAACCATCAATATAATTTATCTCTTAGGGAAATTTGAAATTTTGAACTTAGTCACTATTCATGTCACTATTCATTATATTCATAAATTCTTATGTCTTCCCTATCAACTGAAATTAATAACCTTAAATGCTCTTAACAAGTCTTATATAACTCATAATTAATTATTCTAACTACCCAAGACCTTAATCTGACATAAAGTAGAGCTCAGAGAAGAATTACCTTATTTTCCCAATTTGCATCCTTGAAGAATCTTGACTTGGAATAATGGTTGAAGTCTTGATAAAAGAGAGAATATAATGGTTTAATGCATTAATTAGGATTATTAATGCACTAGAAAATAAATAGAATAGATTTGAGAAAAATAGGAGTAGAAACGAAAAAGAAAGAAAGAACAGAAAAGAAGTTCTCGTGAAATTTTGACTACTGGATCTTTAGTTAAATGGGCTTCTGCCTCACTTCACAGATCCACTTCGCCAATTGTTGTCTCGGCAATTCCCACTTCGCTAAATCCACTTCGTCAATTATCGGCTCAGCAATTTCCACTTCGCTAAATTCCACTTCGTCAAATGCCACCTCACATCCGCTTCGCCAAATCTACCTCGGCAAAGGCCACTTCGCTGAATTCTCACTTCGCCAAATGCTACCTCACATTCGCTTCACTAAATGCCACCTCTCATCCGCTTCGCTAAATCCACCTCGGCAAAGACCACTTCGCTAAATTTTCACTTCGCCAAATGCTACCTCGCATTTGCTTTGTCAAATCCACCTCTGAAAAGTCCACTTCATTGTCTTCAAACGTGGCCAAATGCTACCTAGCATTCGCTTCGACAAATGCCACCTCACATCCTCTTCACCAAATCCACCTCGGCAAAGGCCACTTCGCTGAACTCCCATTTCGCCAAATGCTTCCTCGCATTCGCTTCGCCAAATGCCACCTCGCATCCACTTCATCAAATCCACCTCGCCAAAGGCTACTTTGCTGAATTTTCACTTCGCCAAATGTCACCTGGCATCCCTGCTCTGCCTAGCTGGGAAACTCTTCTCGCTAACTCGCACTACCTGCTCTGCCGAGCTGGGAATCCTCCTTGCCAACTCGTACTACCTGCTCTTGCAAACACGCTACAATTCCCAATCTCCTCAATTCTAATACTAACTATAAAACACATACATAAATATTTCCCTCATACTTTTGCTTAACTCATTCAACCACTTACATAACAACACAAAAATAATATACTCAAATTTACAGCCTCACACAACAAATCATACATGCACTAATTGAGGAAACGTAATTCCTCTCAAATACAAAATTCTCAAATATCATACAGACATACTGCCTATAAATCTTATAGTAAAGTAAATAAAAAATAAATAAATCTAAAACTTATATATATTCACCTTTTTTACGAAAATCACAATCTGACTTCACAAAATCATATCAAACAAAATTTCTAAGATTTTTCTAAATACTGAACAGATTACTCACAAACAATCAAAATAATAAAAATAATAAAAATAAAATAAATTACTCAGGTATTACAGACGAAACAATCACTGTCGCGACTCGACAAAAAAGGATGAAAAATTCTAACCATTAGAAAAGCTAATAACTGCATTAATGAGCATTTGATAAGGTAAAATGACTCTATTTAAAGCAGGAGTATAAATATGAGTTGGTGGGAAGTTTAAATACAAGAGAACAACTATTGTTAAACATTCATTGAGATATTTCTTCAAACCAATCATATTTATTGCTTGTTGAGCTGAAATTTGTAAAAACATTACTTGTGAGGTAATTGTTGTAAAATTTTTGAGTTTGTTGAGACTCATTAATTATTGGAGAGTTGAAAAAATTGAAAGGGGTTTTCTTCTTGTCATATCTTGTACTTTTAAATGGTTTTAAGTGTGATTCTTAGGAAAACACTTGTAAAGGTTTGAGTGTGAGCCAAAACACTTAAGTTTCTTGATCTTGAACCTGGTAAAAAGATCTATTTAGTGAAATACTCAAGTGTGGTCTCAAGAAGTGGACGTAGGCAAAGAATTGGTCGAACCACTATAAAATCTTGTGTCTTATTCTTTCTTATTCACTCTCTTCATCAAAATTTTTATTTGTCCATTAATTTTTAATACCAACCAATTCACCCCTCCCCTCTTGGACCAACATTATTGATATTAATAAAGCCTTTATTGCTATTGTTTATGAACATGAAAAAATCCTCTTGTAATGAGTTATATTATTTCTGTCACATCCCCTACTTAAAAAAAGTGACATTTCTAGGGTATAGGAAAGTTTAAGGCAACCTAAACCTATAGAACCCTACTTCCTATATTCTATTCCAATTTTAGTGGAGTTGCCCCTGTATTACTAAATAAATTCACAACATAAATAATAACAAACTACAACCTGTAAAAATAACACTTCTAAACCACCATTATTCCCTCACTTCATTAATGATTTAATGACACAACTCAACACTTCTATAAACCATAATTTCTTCCATAAGATTCACATATATAAATATACAAATATATACATACCATTGAGTTAACATCATTTTACATATTTCACATAATATTTTAGTTCTATTCCTCTAGCCATGAAGTAAATATAGATGGAATAAAATAACTCCAAAATTTTAGATTTTTACACAGATAACAAGGGTTCTAAGCTGAAGGAAGGAAGAGTTGCTGGAATCATCACTATCTACTGTACTCTTGAAAAATATTAACCACAAAATAATGAGTATAAACCTAGTGAGTAATACATATATCACCTTACTTGTGAGGCTAAGTATTCAAAGCTAGCTTACAAAGAAGGTATAGGTTTACATATTAAACAAAGAAAAAGTTGGGAATAAAATATCATTGGAACGAAAATTAGCCATTGAAAATGTAAGAATTGGGTATTCAATAAGCAGTTCAATCAATAGAGCAATCAACGAGAAAATTAGAAATAATTAGGTTGTCAATGAGCAGTGTAATTTTTATGGCAATGATAGAAATCCAAAATCCAGGAAAACAATAAGCAAAGACTACAATCCAATATCATACTTGCACATAAGTAGTCATATGGCTGATTAGACTATATGGCTAGGACCTTAACCCTTTCCTAGCTAGGATTTAGTAAAAAAAGTCTTATTATGCACAATGCCC
Organism: Aleurites moluccanus; assembly: GCA_948193065.1. NCBI lineage: Eukaryota > Viridiplantae > Streptophyta > Magnoliopsida > Malpighiales > Euphorbiaceae > Aleurites > Aleurites moluccanus. Next base: position 7,976 of record CANXYC010509184.1, read on the forward strand.
TATGTAATAATCTCTACTTCATCGGGTGAGTAGTTATATCATTCATGTTAGGCAATGATCAAGTAATGTTCAATTGTAAATTCATATACACGGCTTATAGTTCAAAGTGGTTAATTCAATGTAACTTAGGATAAGCAAAATAATTCACATTGTAAAGATTTAGTTTAACAAATAGGTTTTTTAATGAAGAATTAATTCAATTAGTTATTTAATCAAAGAATCAATTAGGGTTCAAATAAAGAAGCATTCGGTCAAGATAAAGGTGTAACACCCTAAATTTTTTCATAATTACATATAGGACCTTAGAATTAGTATAACTGACTTTTTAGTACTCAATTAGACAGTTTAAGATAAAATAATATTTTAGTACCTAAATTTCATATTTTACACCAAAAAATACATAATTTAACACATAATTTTACTAAATAAGTTATGAACCTAAAATTCTCATAAAGTACTTATGAAAGATAGTAGTATTAAAAGTAAGATTTAGGGTCAAAGTATAAATATTAAAAGTTTTGGGTCAATTTATAAATAATAAAAATTAAGGGGTCAAAGTGCAATTATCAAAACTTTATAAATATCTCATAAATTCTACAAAATTCCAAAATTTCCTCATCTTCCCTCTACATGGGCGAACTCTCCTTCATCTTTCTCGCCTCCATTTTTCTTCAATTCCAACAAAAAATCCAACCATTAAACTTCTTTCAAATTTCATTCTAATTAATCCTACTTTGAAATTAAAACCTAAAACACCTAGTAATCATAAGAATTCTCATCAAAAATCCAAGAAAAAGCCAAAAATTTCAAAGGAAGCTAAGTTGAAAAAATTAAAAAACTTGAGGTAACTAGTCTAAATTAATTTCTATTTCATTAAATATGATTAGAATGATAGCTAAATAGGTTTATTTAAGTAGATAGAAGTATAACTTGAGATATGGGTTGATTTAGATTTGAATTAGAGATTATGTCTAAACCTAGTTTTTGTATAATATGTATTTAATTCAAACCAAGCTTAGGAATGAGTTATTTATGTTAATTTAAGTCTAAACATGCTAAATATACTTTGTAGAAACAAGAACTCATGGAAAGATTGGTGGTGAAGGTGATGAAGAGCAAATTGACCTAAGGTGACTTTTGATGCTTTAAAGATATTTTTGCTTTAAATAATAATCAAGGTGAGTTATGGATATATTATTATAAATAAAAATCACCATATTTAAAATTATGAAAATTTCCACCTTATTCCCACATGTTGGCCGAATTACTGAAGGGAATTTTTCCCTTACGTTTGCTTGTTTTTCCATGCTGTACTTTAGCCTATTTACTTGGTATTTGAATAAGTTGAACCCTTGATTGTTTCAATGTGATTGTGTTCTTGTTAAACAATTGAATTGGTCTATTTAACATTACCCAAAATCCTTACATTTTGGTTGTTAAAATAATGTCCACAAAGTGTTTGATAAAATGTCTCAAAGAGATAAATTTGCAATCTACCAAATGTTTAACCTAATTAACAATGTCCTTTGATACTTGGATTCCAATGAAACATAAACCTAATCTAAATACTTCAAATTGAATTCATTTCATGTGAATTTTTCTTATTGATTTTAATAGAATTATTATTTTTACATCCTATAATTATTAAATATGTTCAATAAAGAATTGACAGAAATGCTATGATTTTTCTTGTGACTTGACATTGAATTTGAGCTTAATTATAACTATAGCCATTGTTGGATCATACATTTATTGACATGATAGAACTACCTTCCGATGGGGTAGTGGGTGAGAACCATCCGCAATGTGTACATTGTATATTTCATTAACCCTACCTAGGAAGGGTTAAGTCCTAGATCGACCATAAAAATTTGGATGCCGATGAGCGTTGATCGACGCGTGAGCCTCTGTCCTACGATGGTTTCCAGTGAAATCCTGCCAGCAAGTAGGTCGGCTCCTCTCCTATCTCCAGCTCTGGCACATACGAGCCATCGGGCTACCGACGGTGAATTTCCAACTCTCTCTCTCTCTCTCCCTCTCTCTTGCCTCTACTACTTCTATATATATACATATCGTCCCCCACTTTTTTTTTTCTCACAGTGTCTCCTTCCTTTCTTTGTTCCACTCTTCTTTACTTCATTTCTTTATTCCATTTCTTTGTTTCATTTCTTCGTTCCGGCTTCCTTCTTTCTTTGTTATATATATA
>CANXYC010509325.1:0-12678 GCA_948193065.1 Aleurites moluccanus
AAAAACTAACAACTTACCAAGATTTCTTCCAAAGCTTCTTTGAATTATTTGGTGGCCTTAATGGGTTTTTCTTTGAATTCTAAGGTTAGAATGGTATTTAGGATGGTGGATTATATCTATTTTTATCAAAAATGGAAAGAAAACATCAAGGAATGGGATGGCTATATGGTGGCCAAAACTAGCTTGCTTAACAATGGAGTTTGGCTGAATTTTTTTCAAGGAAGAAGAAGACAAATGGTGTATTTATCCAAATACTAAAAGATGGGATCCTATGGTTTAGGTTTCATAGTAATTTTGGTGAAACCTAGCCATCCAACTATCCATTCTTCTTACTTTCATACTATTGGTTCATCCAAAGTCAACTTAGATAGATACTACATACATTTAACACACCAAATCCAAAACCAAAGGCAATAATCATATACTTTGAGCTTATGATAGCAAATTTGCAACCTACTCATCTAACCATCCATTTCTTCATTATTTGATCCAATGGTTAGATTTAGTCAAGCCTATACTAATACCTTAAGGTTGTACACACTCAATAACTCCATATTATAAAGAAAATGACCAAAATACCCTTAGTGCAACCAAAACACCGAAATCGCACAACTTGTCGGGAATCATTTTTCAACCGGGTTTATTTCTCTAACTAATACTCAAATAAATTAAATAATGTCATTTTTAAGTCTTTAAATTCTTTTCTACCTCCAAATATGATATTAAATTCATTAAAATCCGACAGGCGAAAAATGACCATTTTGCACCCAGTTCACCAAAAACTCAAAATTTCCCGATTAAGTCCTAACAGCCTCTAGACCACTTCTATGCATAAAATCAATTCAAATAACATGCATAATTATCAATTCAAACATAAATGCATATTAATAACACATTCAAAAGAAAAGAAAAATCTCCCCCCTAAGGTTCTCTTTAAGGATTAAGTTCAGATTAGGCTGAGGTGTTACATTATTGGACAATAATTTAATTTGAGAATGCATTATCAATAGTAATGCACATGGCCTTCTAATCCCCACTCCTCCATGCAAAAATAAATTGCATTCCCTATCTTCACTCCCATATGACTCTTAATGACATAGAAAATCAAAATCTTTTTAGGCAATTTCCATTCACTATCAATGAAATGTGTAGTCAAGCACAAATATGACAAGTTTTCAATACTTATTCATCAGACTATTGTCAAAGAAACTCTTTGACATTGATTGACAATGAATAATTTCATTTTTATCATTAACAAACAATTTAAAACAGTCTCAAGCAATTATAAATCTAGAAGGAATTACAAATTTTAGACAAACTGTCACGCCCTAAACCTAAGAGAACATGACTATCACTAGGAAACGGGTCAGCATAAGGCTTTCAGAATTCGTAGTCACTTTGACAGCATACTAAACGACAAAACTACCAAATCAACAATTATAACTATCATAACCAGGGGCTATGTCCCACCTGGTTAGCAGAATCTGAACATATATTAAACCACTACCCAATAGTGCTACCATATCCATCACATCAAAATAATTATCAAAGAAAAATAATTATGCTTATAGGTTGTCAATCACACAAGAAGGCATGTTATCCACTGAATAAACAATTCAAACTTTCTAATAAATAGAGTAGGAAAATAAAATCAATACAAAATAACAATGCGGAGTTTCAGATTAAGAATACAAAACAAAAATAAATTAAATTACACAACCTTCACTGTCTGAGAAAGAATGACAGGAACTACTCGATAATAATCTAACTGGCGTTCACCTGCATTTGAGAAAAATAAATTGAATATGAGTGAGCATTCGACTTAGTGAATGATACCATCTAATATACTCACCTAGTGACATCTAATTATTCTATTAATGAAATGTCAATGTAGCATGTCAACCAGAAAAATAATTACATAATCAAACAGGGATAGAAATTAGTCAACATGAACCACCCTAACCACAGTGTAGGGAGTCGATCCCCATATATGGCTCTCTTAATCCAATATTATCTCTTATTCCAATTTATAAGGTTTCGCCGTCACGACTGCAATCAAGCAGAGCCAAGCAATGAGCAAGCCCCCATCATCATGCCCATCATACCTCATCGTATCAAGCTCATCAAATCATCATCAAACCCATAATCATATCCATATTCTGAATCCTATGTAACCCTATGTCTTCCTAATCTCATCCAGCAACCACACATAATTATACAATACAAAAATAATTCAACACACACACGTATATGTCCCTAATTAATTACTAACATTAATGCATAATTAAAGATATATAAATTCATTCAATTAGATGCACATGCATGAAAGACAGGAAATTATATTAAAAAATATCACTCACAAACTTGACGACCATCAAATAGGTTGGCTCCCTTGAAGCACCTCCTAACTAACTGTAAGGAAGACATTTGGAATATCAAAATAGAATATAAGATTTATTAGAATAATATTTGATTACTGATTCAGAAATAAAAGAACGACTTCATGAATTTTTCGAAATTTCAGCAGAATCTCCCCTAAAATAAGACCTAACCCCTGAATTAAAAACGATAACACTTCTAATAAATATCTCATAAATTCACATCTAACACTATGAAACTAATTAACCTCTTCTGGGTCTTCAACTTAACATCAAATATTTATAATAAATATTATACACCTCAATTATTTAATCCATATAACTAATTATTTATAAATAATAGTCTAATATTCTAAACTCACTCCAATATTTTTTTTTTTAATTAATAAGACTCGAAAATAATAATCTCTAAAATATGAAATAATCCATCCACTCACTATTTTATATTTAAATTTCCAATGATAGTCTCCAAGAAAATAAATAAATATATTAAATAAATCTTCAATGACCGATAAACTAAAACTAAAATTAATATATTACCAATTAATAATAATCTCAGTCTCCAAAATAATTTCTCTAATATTTCGATAAATCATTTTACTTTGCAACTAATTCCAATACTCATATCCAATAATTATAATTTTGCAACCACAATCAATATCTTACGCCGAAACTAATTTCCCATTAAATAAATAATTGACCTAACCAATAATTTTAATTATTATTTCATCCAAAATAACTCTATAATAATTCAAAAAAATTCTGAAATCAAATTTCTAATGTCGAACTCCAAATAGTTTCCCCAATAATTTTAATTTATTAAAACTTCAATAATTAATATTTCATTAACTAATTTCCTTAAAATATATCCATCATCACTTTATTAACCCGATAATTTATTTAATCAACTCTAACAATTAAACTCAATTTAAATTAATTGATTCATCTAATTTAACTACTACCTTAATTAATTTACTCCATAATAAATTAAGTTTTTAGTACCTAAATTTTCACAGATATCATCAAAATAATTTTAATAATAATTCCAAATTAATAATATCAATTTACCTTAATTTTTGCATTCAATAAAAACATGGCTATTAAATTGTCACTGCCTAAATTCTCTAATATCAGTATATATATTCAATCATTTCCATAAATTTATCTCTAATTATACTTCAAATAATTAAAAATAATAATAATATATACTTATTATAAATTTAAATAATACATAATATAATTAATACAATAAAACTAATAATTAATAGATAATACCTTAATTAGTTAAAATAATTTTCAACTAGCTAATTAATTAATTTCATAAATAATTTTACAATAATAAAATAATACTAAAAATTTTAAGTTTAGGAATTCAAAAACAAATTTTTAAAGAAAATATTTTTCTTTACTTTTAAATAATTAATTATTTCTTTTAAATAAAATAATATAAACCTATAAATATTTTTATACTCTTTAAAAATTATTATTTCTCCATAAAATATAATTTTAAAAATAATTCAAAAATTCGGATGTACACAAACAGCATCTACAAATTCTCTAAAACCTCGGCTCTCTCTACAAATTTAAATGGTATACTCATTTTTAATTATCATTTTAACTAAGGCATCCCTACAAGCTTACTTATCAAATGTCCAACAAGTCAATTGCTTATCTCTAGAATACCCCTTTTTGAAAGTCAAAGTACTTTTACTTTTATTTTTTCCAGTTCTATGTGATTCAATCAAAACCTTTTTATTTGGAAACTTTTTACAAGTTTTCCAAATAAGGTATTTCCAAAGGCTAAAATTGCCTTGCTCACTTTTCTTTTGATAATCTTGACCACACCACACACATTTTGCCCTCATAGTTTCATTACCCTCATTATCATATAACTTCTTAAAGTGTAACCAAACTCCAGACGTAGTCTTCTTATTACTCTATATATGAGTAGTAGAGTCAGGTGGATTACCTTATGTTTGCTCAAAAGAATCCACTTTCATTTGATTTTCATCAACATAACCACTTGTGAGGTTTTGCTCGAGAACCTCATCTAATCCGTTTGGGGATCTGAATGCTCATCGGGGCTAAGTCTTATGGATCTAGAGATCGTATAATACTATCCTGTTATCGTATTTTGAAAATGATTTTGATTTTTGAATTTTATGGGGAGTAGTCACCTTAATTTATTTTTGTTGAGAAAATATAAGGTGAAAATCGAATTTTAACTCTAATTTGCAATCCAATGAAAAGAACATTAGATATTTGAACCAGATTTATATATTCAAGGATTAAGTTTTCGATTGTAAGAAATAATAATTTGGCTTTAAGTATAATCATGACTTTGAAATTATTATTTTTGTGAATGATGTTTATCAGATGCAAAACAATATATAAAATAATTAAAACATTTATCCAAAGCAATAAAATAAAACAATAATTTATATTTGAATAATAAAATAAGGGATACCAACTCTAATCCTTATAGGTTATAGGTTGATCACATATTCTCCAAAATTATATTGAAATAAACATAGAATTAAATTAGACATACAGCTGAAAAGGGAAAAATGATTTTTTGGACTTGATGCTTGATTAAAAGTATGCATATGTATCTCTTTGAATGAGAATCAAAGTCTGCGTAATTCACCCTTCTTGGGAAGGGGTTTTTGTTTGACAAAGAGTTTTAGACTTCAAATGTATTTAGAAGCCTGAGAAAAATGGGATGCAATTTAGGATGCCCTAAATTGGAGAAATTTAGATTAAGGGATTATACCTTTGATAGAGGTGGTCATAAGGTTTTACCTTATAGGAGTTTCACTTTGCAATCATATTCGGCTTAAAAAATTAAATTAATTCAAACAGAATTAATTTGAGACTCTAGAGGCCATTTTTTTTTAATTAAATAAGAATTACAAAGGTCGGTTTGCATTCAAAGATAATTAAACCCTTTTTCTTATTATATTAATTGGAAAACTCAAAGAGAGTAAATTAAGTCTAATTATTTTAACTTAACTTTATTAATTTTAATTAATTAATTTATTAGGTTTTCTTTTTAATTTAAATAAAATTAAAAGGGAGAGAGGTGAGTTGCGATTTCTCATGGATTCATCCTATGACATAATCACCCATCTCAAAGAGATGTTTGATGAGAGAAGTCGAACCGCGAGGTATGACTTGTCTAGGCTGTTGCTTTGGGCTAAAATGACTTAAGGTACTTAAGTTTTTTTATTTTAACTCAACTAAATTCTTCTTTTCCATTCCAAGTGCTCATAGGCTAAGTCTGCAGAAAGATCTAGAATAATTAAGTCATCCTTAATTATTCTCCTCCAAGTTAGTTTAGGTCTACCTCTACCTTTCTTCCTAACATCTAGCTTAATATGGTCTACATCTTCTAACCAGTGTATCTCTAGGCCTACAACTCACATGTCTAAACCATCTTAACCTATTTTCTCTAAATTTATCCTCAATACAAGCTACTCCAACTTTTTCTCTAATACATTCATTTTAAATACAATCCATTCCAATATGTCCACACATCCATCTCAACATTTTCATTTCAGCAACACACATCTTAGAGATATGCTGCCCTTTCATTGCCCAATACTCGTTACCATATATCATAGCAGGTTTTATTGTTGTACGGTAGAACTTACCCTTTAATTTGAGTGGAATTTTACGGTCGCATAGAACTCTCGTGGCAAGCCTCCATTTCAACCACCTAGCTTTTATCTTATGGCTAACATCCTCTTCACACCTTCCATCTCCTTGGAGGATTGAGCTTAGATATTTAAAATGAGTGCTTTGGGATAATGCCATGCCATCCAAGCTAACTCCCTCCTTATCCTCACTTTGGTAAACTTGCAATGCATATATCCCGTCTTCATTCTACTTAACATGAAACCTTTTGACTCTAAAGTGTTCCTTTATAATTCTAACTTCCTATTAACTCCCTATTATGTCTTATCTACTAATACAATGTTATTTATAAATATCATGCACCATGGGATTTCATTTTGTATATACTTTGTTAATTCATCCATAACCAAAGCAAAGAGGTAAGGGCTCACTGCAGACCTTTAATATAACCTAACTGATATAGGAAAATCTCTTGAGTCTCCTCTAATTGTATGCACACTAGTCGTCACTCCGTCATATATGTCCTTCAAAACTTGTATGTACCTAATTAATATCATCTTATTTTCTAACACCCACCATAAAACTTCTCTTGGAATTCCTTCATAACCCTTCTCCAAATCAATGAAAATCATATATAAGTCTTTCCTTGCATCTATATTTCTTCATCAGGCTTTTAATGAGAAAGATTGCTTCCATTATTGATCGACTTAGTATGAACTCAAATTGGTTGACAGAGATAGATGTAACACTATGTAAGCTATGTTCTATAACTCTTTTTCGTAACTTTAAAGTATCACTCATGAGCTTAATTCCTCTGTAGTTTGAACAACTATAAATGTCTCATTTGTTTTTAAAAATGGGTACTAAAAAGCTCTTTCTTTATTCATCTGGCATTTTCTTTGAAGTTAGGATTTTATTAAACAATCTAGTCAACCAAGCTACTCCTACCTCATCCAAATACTTTAATACCTCAATAGGAATTTCATCGGGGCCATATTTTTTCCCAAATTTCATCCTATGTAAAGCCTTATTAATCTCCAAAAATCTAATCCTTCTAGCTAATGTCACATTCTTCTCTATAGTCATATGGTTTATGTCGACCATGTTACCACCTCGGCCATTATTGAGAAGTTCATTAAGGTAACTCATCTACCTTTCTTTAATGTCCTCATCTTTCACCAAACTTTTCCTTCTTTATCCTTGATACACCTTATTTGATTGAGATCTCAATATTTCCTTTCTCTCATCCTTGCTAACCTGTAGATATCTTTTTCACCTCTTTAGTTTCAAGTTTCTCATACATCTTCTCAAAGGTCAGTGCTCTTGCTTGGCTTATGGATTTGTTTGCCTCTTTTTTTGCTTTCTTGTATTGCTCATAAGCCTCCTCATTATCACATTTTGGTAGCCTCTTATACAATTTCCTTTTAGTCTTCACTACCTTTTATACTTCCTCACTCCACCACCACCTCTCCTTTAAGGGTGGGCCATGCTCTTTAGACTCTCTCAGAACTTTTCAAGCTATTTCCCTAATCTTTGAAGCCATGTCTATCCACATAGCATTAGCATCTATGTCAAATTTTTATGTTTCCTCATTGAAGAGTTCATTCTTAAATTTTCGCCACATTTAGTTCCTACCACTTTATTCTAGATATCTTACTGCTTCTACACCTCCTTGTCCTTCTCCTAATTTTGACATCCAAAACTACCAACCTATGTTAACTTGTTAAAACCTCTCTCGGGATCACTTTGCAATCCTTACATAGGGCACACTTTGTCTTTCTTGAGAGAAGAAAATCAATTTGGCTTCTATTTTGCCCACTTTTAGAGGTCATTATTTCTCATTTTATAAAGTGGGTGTTTGCTATGATTATGTCATAAGTCATATAAAAATTAAGAATGTTTGTCTCCTCCTCATTTCTTATACCGTAGGCAAAACCTCTATACATCTTATCATAACTTTGTTGATCACCTCCTACATGTCCATTTAAGTCTCCACATATAAAAATTATAACACCTTAGTCAAAACCTAGAACCTGAACCATAAAAGGGTAACCTTGGGAATTTGGCTTGATTTGAATGTTGTGATTTATTATATGTTTATGCTTGAATTTGACATGTATGCATGTTATATGATGTGTTTGTATGAATAGAGGAGGTTTAAAGGCTGTTAGGAAGCAATCGGATAAAATTGAGTTTTTGGTGAACTAGGGACAAAATGGTCATTTCACACCCTTTGAGTTTTTAGTGAAAATTAACATTATATTTGATGGTAAAAGAAAATATTAGGAGATGAAAATAGAGGTATAATAGTCAAATGAATTATTGTTGGAAGATTAAAGCCGGTAGAAAATAATTCCGGGAAAAGTTAATCGGATAGAGATCCAATTTGAACTAGGAGTAGTATAGTGTTTTCCTAAGGAATATGGACTTATATGGTGTATGCAAGTGTATGGTATCATTTTAGGTTAACCTAAATCAGACCATTGGATGAAAAGATAAAGAATTGAATGGTTAGTAAGCTAGGTTGCATAATTTTTACCATAGGATCAATGTATAGGATCATACACTTGATATTTAGGTGGATTTTTCTCACTTCTTCTTCAACCTTAGCCATTTTTCCAACCAAGCTTTCTCTTTATTCCTTTCAACTTTCAGCCACCTTTGATTTCATGGAAAACAAGTTGTTTTCTTTCATTTTTTTTTATCCAAACTAGTTAATTCCATCATTCTAAACACAATTATAAGAAAATTCAAGAAAAGTTGATAAATCAAAGCTTTGATGATTCCAAAGAACTATTGAAAAAGTAAGTGATTTTACCATTCTTTTGGTTTAATTTTGATCTTAAGATGTTCTTTGATAGTAATTAGTATCAAATATATGTTTAGGTTGAAAGAAAATCAAAAAGTTGGAAGGAAACCCTAACTTGGAAAAGGTAAGATTCAAATGTGTTATTTGATGGAGTTTTTATTCAAATGTGATGTAATTGATGTGTTTGTAATGAATTAGTAGCCATTTGATGAAAAGAAATCCATTTGAATGCTTTTCTAGGTTGGCTGAAACTTGAGGTGCTTAAGGAGGAATTGATGCTTTGGTGTTTAATAGTTTTAAAAGCTTGAATGTTATGCATTTGATATGTATTTAGGTTGTTTGAATGATTGGTGTTGAAAAATGAATAAATATAGTGAATTCTAACTAGGTCGAACCATATTGAGTTTATAGGTTCAATGTGTTAGGTTGAAGCATTTAGGAAGAAAGGGTTTGAATATGGATTAATGGTGTATGTAATGCAAATGTATGAGTTTAGATATGGAAATGGTGTTTGATATAAGTACTTGGAAGGTAAACTTGGAATTAGGTGTATGTTTGATATGGAATATTGAATTAAGTGTATATAAGTTCTTAACTTGGCATAACAGTGATGAATATATGAAATGTAAGTCAAATGTGGTGATAGAAATGTGTTTGATGCATAAAGGATTGGAAAAGGTGTTAATTGTGTAATGTGATGTCTATAAAAAAGTGTTAATTGTGTAATGTGATGTCTATGGTATATATTGTGTATGCTTGATATCTTTTGATATGAATAATGTGTTTTGTAATGTTTTCACGTCTTACCGGAGTGTTATATTTGGAAATAGGTGAACCGTCTGGTACTCCAGCTGGAAGTGTCGAGCAGCGGGCCAATTAGGGCTTTCGAGTAGTGCTTTGGGGGACAAAGTGAATTTTTGCATAAAAGGTGAGTTTATATGTATAATCATGCATGATTTGCATCATATGTCATATAAAATGTCATTTGGAATGATAAACCAGCACTTGATACCCTAAAATACTTACAGTGCATTTTTACCCCGAAATAAGCCCATCGAAATTACTTAAATCGACCTAAACTTTGATTGGCTATAAAATGAAACCTAAAAAGCCAATTGAACCCCCCACTTGGCCCAATCATCTAGTTTTTCCCTAAGCTTTAAAATGGTACCTAATGGTCCACTTGAATCCATTGATAGCATAGTTAACCAGAAACTACTCAAAAATCCCAAAACGGACCCGTAACGGCGAGTGCCAATTGCGGCAGTGCAATTGGGCCTGCCGGCTATTTTTATCACTTGACCTAATGTTATATTATTCATTATGAATATATATTGGATTGTTCCACACCTATATGAGTTATATTTATGCTATTTTTATTGTTTTATGGAGATACACCCATATGGTATTATAACAGGGCTACCTCGATGGTGTAGCTGGTAATTCTATCGACCGTATGCATACTGATATTCATTGGACCCTTGCTAGGGAGGGGTGTCATATTCTCTAGCCGTAAGGAGTGATCTCCCTTATGTACATTAGATTATACATGATTGTGCTATTACATTGCGATTGCACTTTTCATTGGACCCAATCATGTTATATCATATAAGAGTTGACTCATACACTGGATATTCATATGGATACTTGTTTCACCCTTTATTTGTTATCTTATATTATTCTACAGGTCAATTATGAGTGATCATGGTATTATGAATATCTATTGCATTTCTATATATATAGATTCATTGAGTATTTTTATACTCACCCCCGTAGTTGTCATTATTTTTCAGGGACACAGTGAGACTCGAATTCCATTGGCACTTTTTATCCTCTCCTTAGAATTTTGTTACTTGTAACATGTAATACTCGGGTCTTAAATAGTATATGTAAATATTTGTACATTATTAGAGATTCCATGGTACTGTAACCTAAGGAGTGACATTTATATGTGTGCTTGTATTTCTTTTAGTTTTGCATATAAATTATGCTATGGATGTGTATAGTTTGATATATATGTGTATGTGTGTGTGTGTGTTGAGTTGATATTGGAGGTTGAGTTGATTATTGATGATAAAATTATATTGGAAGTGTTTATTGTTTTTTCTACAGTGGGGTATAGTCATATATTAGAGGAGATGCTGTCGAAATTTCAATAGAATTATTAAGCTATATTTGAGTTGAATATTTGAATTGCTCGCCATATCATATAGATAATTAGGTTCTTTATGATACTGGTAGCTTAGGCAACACCCGTACCCTAGGACCGTTGCGGCTCCCAGGTTGGGTCATGATAAAAATATTCTCTTCATTTAGTATACTTTGCATAAGGTTGTCCATATCCTCTCAAAACTTTTGCTTGCTCATGCCATCCTATGTAATTTGTGGGGCATATGTACTAATTATATTCATCACTTCTCCTTCAATGACTGTAATATCTACCATTTTTGTAGTATTTTATTAAATTGTATGTTTGGAGAATTAATTAATTAATTAATTAATTATAAGAATGTTTGAGAATTCCAGAATTTCTGGTTGCAGGAAATTGTGAGGTTGTTTGCATATTCTTAGAGAAATAATTTGGTAAAGTATAAAACATGAAAGTTATGAGTTTATGTCTTAACTGAAATTCTATAAAATGGTTTGGTAGAATTCTGTATGTGTGATGAGTTATGCCTCATTGAGCAGGACTGGTCTAGTTGAGTATTTCTGCAGGAAGACAGTGTCTATTTGAATTTACTGGGAATGACTGAGATAGATTTAGCTAAAGGTGTAAACATGAAAAATGTTCCTTTGTGTGTTTTATGTTGGATGTAAAATTTTAGAATTTTTGGATAAGTATATCTCAGTGGAGAGTGGATTTTATCAGGTCTGTTCAGTTGGATTTTGGGGCAATAAGTCTGAGTGACTTTTGGAGAGTCACCATGGTCTGTGTGTTAGTCTTAGAGATTTGAATTTTTGATATGTTGTGTCCCTGCATGTCTATTTTAAATGGCAAAAAGAATTAGTAAGTTTGGATGTTTGTAGCTCTTTTGCAAACTGGTTAAGTCTAAGTTGCCGAGGAAGAGTTTCAACTTAGTAGGATCTAGTTAAGGCGAGCCAGCAAAATGCAAAGTGGCATTTTGCGAGCTGGAAATGTGAAGTGGCAATTGGCGAAATATACGAGGAATCATGTGCGAAGAGAGTTTGGCAAAGAGGTTTGGCGAAGAGAGTTTGGCGAAGAAGTTTGGTGAAGAGGTTTGGCGAAGAGAGTTTGGCGAAGAGGCTTGGAAAAGAGAGTTTAGCGAAGAGGAAAGGCGAGGTGGCATTATGCGAAGAGGCATTATGCAAAAAGGGAATGTACGAAGTAGCAGTTCGCGAAGCAGAGTTTAGCGAAGAGTCAAAGAGGCAAAAAAGTGAAGAAGCGAAGTGGCATATGCGAGGAAGAGTTCACAAGGAGAGTCTAACGAGGCAGCATATGCGAGGTGACATAGGCGAGCTGGATTATGCGGGGCATTGCCGAGGCAGGATTGGTGAGGCGAGCTGGCAAGCGTGTTTTCTGGGCAGTGGACTATTTAACCCCAGCAACCCCAGTAGCATTTTCACGATTTTTCCTTCATTCTTTCTTCGTTAAATTCAGTCTTTTCTCAGATTAGTCTCATTTTATTTTCTAAGGCATTAATGCATTAGACTTCTAGATTATTCTATGTTAAGACATAAATTATCAGATTTGAGTAAGAAATCACAGGAATTTCAGTGTTGAGGAAAATAAGGTAAATTTTCTTCCAAAGCTATTTTCTTTAGATTTATTTAAGTCTATGGGTTAGGATAATTAATATTGGGTATATAGAATTTATTGCAAGTAATCTGAAGTCA
>CANXYC010509345.1:0-12831 GCA_948193065.1 Aleurites moluccanus
TATATATATATATATATATATATATATATATATATATATATATATATATATATATATATTGGTTTGGTTATATATCAATACCAAAAATATTAAAATTGGTTAAGTTCGATTTGGATATTTCGATTTTCTTTTAAAGATCGAAATAATTAAATCAAACTGAATTGAGATAGAAAGCAAGATCAAAATAATTAAATCAAACTGAACTGAGATAGAAAGCAAGTTATTCAGGTTGAACCGATATATTTTAGTTCGGTTATTCAGTTATTCAGGTTATATATATATATATATATATATATATATATATATATATATATATATATATATATATATTCTTTTTGAAGAAAATCAAATCGAATAAAAAAATTGAAATTAAAAAAAATTAAATCGAACCGAACTGAAATTTGAAAAATTAAATCGAACAGATCGATTCAAGTTGGATTGGTTCTGTTTAATTCAGTTGGTTCTATTTAATTTCTTAATCAGATGTTGACGTGACAAAAATAATAATAATAAATATCATATCAGTTCCGGCACTGAAACTCTAATCGGATTATGGTTTTGTGCTAAATTTGTCAAAAATTAAAAATATATGTATAAAATTGCTAAAATTTTTAGTTCGTGATAAAATTATAATTTCATGAATTCATGATTTTGTTTTGTAATTAACCCAATAATTTTTAGAAATTAAACTAATCAAAATTTTATAAAAAAATTAGAAAGTCATTGCTCATTATCTTTTTCTATAATAATAATTTTTTTTTATAATAATGTAAATCTAATTTCTGTTTTATTAAATTAGAATATATTTTAATGTAAATTTTTCTCTCGATTTAAAGGATTAAATAATATTTAAGAATTTAAAATTATGCATATTTTTTATGATATAATATTTTTTTAGAAAGTAAAGTGCCTAAAATTAGAGTTTTTCAATAAATTTAAATATAATCTCAAAAATCAGGTTATATTTGTTAACACTTTACATATTTAATGTTAATGTACATATACACTAAATTCAAGTTAATTTAAATTTTTAACTTAGGTTAAATATATATGTATAAGTTGATTGTAAATGAATATATATATTAAATTAGTTTGTAAATTGAAATATATAACATTCAACTCAACTCTTAAAATATAAATTGAAAAAATTTCGAATCAACTTAATTCACAACACTTAATAAATTACGATTTACTGCAAATTGAATTGAATTCAGTTGGATTAGATGGATTGAGCAGTTTATAAATACCTAATTAGAATCTTAGCTTGGTAAGATGATTTTATGTTTTCTGTAATTCATGGTATATTTATTTTTGGAGGTGGAAAACAATGAAAAATAAAGGATAATTTAGTCACTTCATAATTTATAATATTAATTGCTATGTCTAATAAAAACAGGTCAAGAGGATTGTTGTGCCAAAAATACATTAGCGCCTATTTTGTTAATTTTTTCAAATTCAAAAAGTTTTTGTAAAAATTTTTAAAAATCATAATATTATAGTATTTATTGTAATGAATTCAATGATATATATATATATCTATATTAAATTCAAAAAATATAATATAAATGTGTTAAATTTAGACCGTTAAAATCTAATAATCTAAATTTAATATACTTCTAACATATATTTTTAGATCTATTTGATTTTTATTTCATACAAAAAATATGTAATTTGATTCGTTACAATAAATACTATAATATTATGATTTTTAAAAATTTTTTAAACTCTAAAAAATCAACACAACAGAAATTAATGTATTTTTAACACAACAATCTCTTCAACCCAATAAAAACTGCACTAGCAATATGGTTACCCATTATTTATATAAAAATAAAAAATTTATTTGTAATAAAAAATTATAATTTAGTAGTGATCTTATTGAACGGAATTTCTGACTCGGCCGCTCTGTAAAAAAACCGTATATTAAGAAGACACGATGTTTTAAGTTTTCATAAAACCTAATGTTTGGTACTATGCAATTAATTATTTTTGTATTTATATACATATAAGACTAACTAAATTATGGTCCAATTTGCCGAATGCGGAAATAATAATTCACTGCATAATGCAGTTTGCCCAATTACATGCGTTTCCTTGTAGTCATCTGTACCCACGTGAAACTATAACATTATAGAGAAAAGGAAATTTTTTTTTTAAGGTTGTACTATTTCAGAATCTTCTATTTTGAATTTTTTAAAATTATCTTTATAGAAATATTTTTATGAATATAAAAGGAAAATTACCTATTGCAGTTGATGATAGTATTTTTAAAATACAATGATAACATTAAAGCATTATTTCTGAGAATAATTTTATCAAATCATAAAGTTGATAATTATAGAATTTTTTTTCCTTTTTTGTTCAATTTTGTGAAATAATAATATTTTAATTTTGAAATTTTTATTTATAAATTTTGTCTATGCTTAAAAAAAAAAAAAAAAAAAAAACCCTATTTCATTTTCTTAAAAAATTTCACCTCCTTATTATTTATTGATATAATTGTACACATTTCACATTTTTTATTTTTAGTATAGAAAACGAACTCAAAATTAAGTTTTTATTCAGTCAAAAAATATACTATCACTAAATTATATACTAACATTAAATTATACCTGAAAAACATAAATTGGTCATTTATTTTGTTGTTCCCTTTCATTTATTAATTTTAATGGACCTATAATCCTCAATATATATGATGTAAATAGTTTTTAACGAATAATATAATATTAATTTTTATAATTTATATTTTTGCAAGAAATAATAAGATGTAATTATTCATTTATTGAAAACGAAAATGCCTAATTAAATTATTTAAAATTTTACTTTGAGGTGTCATTTGAAGTAAATAATACTATAAGAATGTTAGGCATTACCGATATAATTTACAAATAGATAAAATATCATCGATAAATATCGTCGTATTATCATCGAAACTTTAAAGTGCAATAAATTTGAAACTTATCAACCAAAGTTTAGTTCGTAATTACCGATGAATAGAGATTCGTCTATAAATGGTGGCGCGAAATTTTAGTGCACTCTAAATTTGCTGTAGCCTATTGTATCATGAAAATTGGCGAGAAAAGACAGACAGTGAGCTTTAAATTTATTTATTACCCAAAAAAAAAAAATTAAAACAAAAATGGGTGAGTAAAACTTAGTGAATATAGAATATACTATCATATTTTGGGTAGCATGGTAATCGCAACAGTCACATAACATAAACATATTTTATTGGCAATCAATTATTTCAATACAATTAACAAGATTATTAGATGTATGAACAATTGGGGAACTTCTGATAATATATGTTCATCATAAAGATATTACTTATGAAATTAAGGTGGCCATAAAAAAATGATAGAAATCGATAATATATTATATCATAACATAAGTGAGATTAGAGACGTCATGACAATAATTCACTAAATATGTAAGATTGATTAGATCCTACACCAAATGATTGAATTTCTTAGAAAAAGCGGGATAATATACCCTATTTGCGGGTTTACTTGTGCAGAAGACTGACAATATCTTTCAATTAAATGGAGATTTCTGTCATATACAGTAAATCTATAGAGTAGGTTAAGCACCATTATAACATATATTTATATATAATATCGTATAAGCATTTAAGGTTTAGCATATTAAATTATCATCAATCATGAAACATTATAGATTTATTTGAAAGAAATCTTGGGAAGCATGAATTTTCAATGGAATGGTTCAAGGTAAAATGTACATGTACAATAGTTGTAATATCCCAGCAGACAGAATAATGGACAGTGAGGAAGTACATAAGACAGTATGGATATATTGGGTTATAATAACTGATATGGTATTAATTAAAGTATAAATAGGCTCAATCGATTATTGAAATATACAGAGAATGATAGAGTGTAATACTCAGGAATTTTTGAGTCTCAACCGGGCCACTTTTGAGATACTGTCACGACTCACTTTTGAGTTGCGACAGTCCTAGGGCACGGATAGACCAAAGGTCACTAAAAATCCGTAAAACTCATGAACAATCTAGTTATCAATCATTCAATCAATCTTAACTCATTCATCAATACTTAAATTCCATTTATTACTTATAAATTTTACAAAAATTTTGCCAGAGTTTCCTTTGTAATTTTAATATTATTCTAGACCCAAAACCAGGTCTTTCAAAAATTACATAGCCTGCACTAAAATTATTTTTACACTCCCAATAATTTACCATCCTTATACCCTCAACTTCACAGTTCAACAGACATACATGGCAATTCTAAATCTTTTTCAAAACATGTAAATTTCATTTTATCAGATTTCAATATCATTATCTTGTATCAATCATTAAGCATTACACATTACAGTTTGAATGCCACTGAAACATTAGATATTTCACTATTCATACAACATTATAGTATTTAATCATCTAATTACATTCAATACCATGGAACTCTATGAGTTGACACTTTTGACTTTTAGAAAATAAAATTCTACCTCGATGAACTTGACATTTCAACTTGGAGAAGAAATTGACTGGGAATCAACCTTCACTATCTCATTCCTGTAAAAATTATAAACCACAATAGGGTGAGTATAAAAATACTAAATGAGTATGTATACATCATTAAACAGGCGATATGAACATATGATAACAAAAGTTGTCAATGGTAGTCAGGTGTCAATAAATACGGTGAAGAATATCAGTATATTCAATTTACATGTCAAAGTTAATTAATTTGCATACCAAATGTCTTTGAAAGTTTGGAACAAGTAACAATCAAATCGATAATAGAATGCCCATCAATGGTAAACAATAAGATATAAGCTTGGAATCATTAAACAGATAAACAATACTCGTATTATGTAGATAAGATAGAGATAAGACAGATAAAGGACCATGAACTCGTATCACATGTATCAATCATGTATCAATATACATAAGACTGATCAGGTCTTATGGCTAGGACAGTTAACCATGCCCAGCTAGGGTATCACATATAGTCAATGTGCACATTGCCGACGGTATGTACCCACTACCTCGTCGGTGAGGCAGCTTTATCAAATCTCATGTAAATAGCCCAATGAAAATCAATAACAATGTCCAGTATGCATTAGGAACATTACGGTACATTGGCTTTCAATCGATACACATGGGTTTATTTGTCAATCTGTGTCAATACATTTTACTAATCATATATCGGTTTCTTTTCTTGATATAAAGGTAGCAATTAACAATAAATATTATGGTTAAATATTTGATGTGCATACTTTTAGGAGCAATTCGGGTGCATAGTCAATCAAGCACAATAGGCATTTCAATATCAATAACAATCAATGGATATAGTGATTTCAATCTTAAGAATAATCAAAGGATGATCAACAATAGCAATGTGTCAGTTAACCAAGAAGGAAACATGTTCATTAGGTCAACAAATCAAAACATGGATATGCATAATGATATATACATTACTCACCTTAGTTTATGACTTGTACATTTCCCTTTTCCTTTATCCTTGATTCTTTGCCTTATCTCTTATGGTACCCATCACGTCTCTTATTCATTCTCGACTTTACATATCCAATTAATTTCTATTTAGATACTATTTAACATAAAATTACATTACTTATACTTATATTAAAGAAAATTCTTCAAATCTCTAAGTTACTAGGGTTTTTCTGTTCAAAATTCTTTACTGACAGTCTGTGTTCCATTACTCTTATCTCTTTCTACACTTATCCAATTGATTCAATTCTTGTTCCTACTTAAATAGACATATTAATCTTTAACATATCCAAAATTTACTTTATTCCCGTCACTATATAATTTATAGTGTTAATTTAAATTTAGACTTATAATCTGCCCTGCTACCCTGCATTCTGCTTGCAATACTATTCTGGTAGTCTGTACTGTTTTATCTCATAACTTATCTATACTCATCCAATTATTGCAATTATTTTTCATATTGAAAATAGACACATAAAATTATAGCATATCCAAATTTCAGAATTTTTGGATCATTGAACAATTATTAGTGAATTTCCAAAGTCAAACTATGGCCCTGAAATTCTTGTCTGAACAGACCCTGTTTCCATACCTATAATTAATTCCGTACTCATTCAATTATAAAACCATTTTATAGTCATTTATATTATATAAATGAACATATTTCAGATTTAACAATTTCTCTAATTAAGACTTTAAGGTCCTCATATCTATAGAACATAGTAACATATATTATGTTTATCAGTCATTCCGAGCAGATTACACTCATGACCTAATATCTCTTAAACCACAAATCCAATTGAAAAAATCTTTTATAAGATTATAGATAAGACATAAATTAACACTTTTATTGTTGAATACTTCCTCTAATTCTGTCTCTAACAGTTTGTACAATAAAAACACAGCAGCATTTTCTAGAAAACTTAATTCTAGATCAGTCACAGTTTTTACTCAATAACTCTTTCCTCACTTAGAATTTTCCAAATTACTTTTACATTCATCTAATCAATATATTTATCTACAAATTTTATGTTTTGGTCATCCTCAAATTAAGTCATTAAAATTTTGTAATATTAGCCATAAATTACTGTTTCAAATCAGATTTCAAAAACTATATTAACCCTAGCTCATTCTTTACATTTTTAGCTTAAATCAATTAATTTCTCACTTAATTAAACCATAAATTACACAAATTCAATTAAAAGAATGAATTTAAGAATAGTACCTCAAATTAAAATACTTGAATCCCACTTTCTTTTTCTCCACCAAAAGCTTGAACACCATTTTCTATCATATCTTTTCATAACTCTTCTTTCTCTCATCAATTTTCCTATCTTCTTTTGATTAATTTCTATGGAAAGGTTAAGAGAAAATTTTTAGTTGTTTTTCTTCCATTTGATTCAGCCAACCCCTTCCTAATATCTATTTCCATCCTCTTTTTATATACACCAAAAGCCAACCCAAAAAAAATGAAGACAAAAGAAAGAATTTTTTAGAATTTTTGATGATTTGTCCTTTTTTATTAATTGATGAATCAATTAATTATTTTCTATCACAAATATCTATAATATCTGTTATTTTTTTTTATTTATTTTATGCATGTTTGTTGAGATGATTATGGATAGATCAGTGTTTTGAGAATTTCAAAATTTGTGTTTATAAAGGAATAATTTAGAAAAGTGTAAGCATAGAAGTTATAGATTTATATTTTATCTTTTAGTCTGTAGAACTATTTTGTAACAATTCTGTGTATGAAGAGATAGGCTTCCTCGACCAGAGATTGTCTAATTCTTTATTTCCTGTAGTATGTCTGAGTTGTTTGTTTATTATGAGAATGTGGAGACTGAGTAAAGTCAGGGTGGAATTTAGAAATTTATCATAAATTGGGTAGATATGCTTTTGATCTGAATTTTAGATATGTTGGACCCTGAGTGTCTATTTTTTTTTAGTGACAAAAAGAATGGAGGAATTTGGATGTCTATAGCTCATTTGCAAGCTGGCTTAGTGCAAGTTGATGAGGAAAGTTTTCCAGCCAGGCAGAAATTGGTAGTGTGAGCTGGCTCCTCGATTTCGAGGTGAAATTCTGAGAAATGGGATTGGCGAGGTGGAATTCTGTGAGGCGAAATTCTGCGGAGTGGAATTCTGAGAAGTGGGATTAGCGAGATGGAATTATGTGAAGTGGGATTGGTGAGGTGAAATTCAGTGAAGTGGGATTAGTGAGGTGGAATTTTGCGAAGTGGGATTGGCGAGGTGGGATTGCTGAAGTGGAGGATCGGCGAAGTGGGATTGCCGAAGTGAGATTACCGAAGTGGGATTAGCGAAGTGGAGAATTGGCAAAGTGGGATTTTCATGGTGGATTTGGCAAAGTGGATCATTAGTGAGGCAGTAGCTTATTAAAAAGAGATGCAGTAACCATTATTTCACGATAACTTCTTTTCTTTTTCTTTCTTCTTCATTTCTTCACTATTTTTCTCCAATATGTACCATTTGTTTTCTAATACATTAATACTCAGAATTAATGTATTAAATCACTAAATTTATTCATTCAAATACTTATCATATCAAGCCCAGATCCTTCAAGAACTCAATTTTTGGGAAATAAGGTGATTTTCTCCAAACTTCATTTTCTTTTTAGATTAATATTTTGGTCCTTAGAATAATTATTTATGAGTTATATAGAGCCTATTATGAGCATTTAAGGCTATTAATTATGAGTAGTATGGTAGGTACCAGAATTTATGAGTTTAGATGAATAGTGATGTGAATAGTAATTATGTTCTTATTTTTCAGATTTTCTTTAAGAGATGAATTAAATTGATGTTATGAAGCAATAATAGAGACTATAAGATGGTTAAAATTATAAGGAACCACATTATGTAATATTATTAAGTAAACCCTAATTTGTAGAATTTGGAGGCTTTGATTAGGCTTGAACAATTCAAGGAATTGATGAGGATTTTCATCTAATTAGTGTTGAGCTAAATTGTGGAAAGTTTTGCTGAGAGGTAAGTTATAAATTACATAAATGTATATTTCTCCTTATGAAATGAATTGTTAAATATTCATGTATATTCTTTATGATATGAAACCTTTATTGAATTACCTCCATCATGTAAACACTTAATGTATAAAAATGACTTGGTTATCTTTTTGGACCAAGATCATGAACAAGCCTTTGATATGCATGATAAATGGTCTCTTGACCAAATCTGAATTTTTGAGAATATCTTATTATGATGACCTATAATATACATAAGTATAGAACGCTTTTCCCAATGAGAGTAAATTCATTGGTCCATGTGCACAATGGGAGCTCGGCTGATAGGGTTTTTATCAGTGTTCCACCTAGAGGGGGCCATGAGCTCTAGGCATATGTCCGCGCAAGCATATGCGCATGTTAAGGTAGCAAGGCTACTGATACGTCATGATATGATATCAGTTCTATCTATATGTGATTTGATAATGCCATCCTTTGCAGGCATTCTTATGTTATAAAAGAGAACTATGATTTGATTTATGATATGATTTGATAGTGCTATTTGTTGTAAGCACTCATATTCTTCTTCAAGTACAAGCTTAATATTCTTTCATGCCAAGTATATGTATATGTATATGTTCATGATTTGATATTCAAATTCTTGATTTTACCTAACGCATTATGTAGTTCATATCTTATTGAGTTGAAAGCTCATCCCTTTTCTGTGGATTTCAGGTGCTAGTGTAGCTCAAAAGAGAACTAATCCAGAGGATAGAGCATCTTGATTTATTCTTCACAAGAAGTTTGGATGTAATTTTTCTGAATATTATTTTGTTATGGATATATATAATTATGTCTATTAAGAAGTACTCTCTTAGAGCTCCGTAGATAGATATGGAATGACATTAGTGGACTCTCATTTGTTCCATATTGATGTTAGAACTGTCTTTTGATCGGTAGGGAACAAGCGGAGATGTCATGATATAAAACGCTAATTTATAAGATATGATGTTTTGCATTGATTAAGTGTATGCTATTATGTATGAGACAGGTTTAGTTAAGAGTTCTACGGGTTTATGGTGGCCTTATGCCTACTCTTGCCCTAAGACCGTCGCATCGGTGGTGTTGGGGTGTGACATCTTCCCACCATCATGGTCGGCCACCTAGCTCCCTTTCTAGAAAGGGTGGGTCTCACAAATTTGTTTAATTATTCTTTGGCCAAAAATTTTTCTTATTTGCATTTTTGACCCCAAAACTTTATGTAATTTATTCTGTCTATTATGTTTAGATTCAACCTCAAGTGTGGGGAGTGAAATACCTTATTTTAAGTTGTTCTATTGTTTAAAAATAGTTTTGGGTCATTCCTGGATCCCAGACAGTGGATTTGCATAATTACTCCCAAAGTTGCTTTTATTTACAATTTTACCATTATTCTTATTTTCAGTATTCCAAAATATTTTCAATTCTTTCTTTTCACCATAGTTTCACATAAAATTAACTTATTTAATCCTCCCAAGTTTGGGTCAGAAATTCTTAAATTAACTGGACTGCTATTTTCCCGGCAGTGTAATTAACATTGACATTATCCGGGATAATATCTCCAAAGTGGCCCGGTTGAGTCTAAAAAATTCTTGAATATTATTCTCTGTCATTCTCTGTATATTTCAATAATTAATTGAGCCTATTCATAATTCAATTAATGCTACATCAATCACTATAATTCACTATATCCATGTATTATCTACTGTTCTGTTTGCTGATGTATTACACTATACCCCCTTTAATAAAATTCGTCCTCGAATTTTATCATCCAATACTATAAACATCGATATATGTACCTCAAATAGTCTCCAATTATCATTGGAAATACTTTCTCTATATCGTTTATCATTTTACTTAGACTATTGTGTCAAATTCCATAGTCTTCTTATCTGTAATATCAACCATTTTGTTGTATTTTATTTATTGTGTAATTGATGAATTTAAATTAATTTCAAATATGAACGTTTGAGAAATTCAGAATTTTTTGTTGCAGTTGTAGGATTTTGTGAGGTTAGTTGCATGATTTTAAAGAAATAATTTGGTAAAGTATAAAACATAAAAGTTATGAGTTTATGTCTTAACTGAAATTCTATAAAATGGCTCAGCAAAATTTTGTGTGTGTGATGAGTTATGTTCCTATGAGTAAGACTGGTCTGGTTGGGTATTTCTGCCGGAAGTTGTGTCTGTTTGGAATTACTGGGAATGACTGAGACAGATTGAGCCAAAGGTATAAAACATGAAAAATGTTCCTTTGTGTGTTATGATGTTGGCTGTAAAATTTCAGGAATTTTGGATAAGTATAACTTAGTGGAGAGTGAAAATTATCAGAACTGTTCGGATGGATTTTGGGGCAATAAGTCTAGGTGACTTTTGGAAAGTCACCATGATATGTGTGGTTGTCTCTATGATTCAAATTTTTGTTATGTTCAGCCTCTGTATGTTTATTTTAAATGGAAAAAAAAAAAGAATTAGTAAGTTTGGATATTTGTAGCTCATTTGCGTGTTGGTTAAGTGTAAGTTATCTAGGAAAGGTTTCAACTTAGCAGAGTCATGGTATGGCGAGCCAGCAAAATGCGAAGTGACATTTTGCGAGCTGACAATGCAAGCTGGCGAAGAAGCGAAGTGACGAAGTGGCGAGGTGAAATTGCCGAAGTGGCAATTGGCGAAGAGGCATATGCGAGGTGGCATGTGCGAGGAGAATTTGGCGAAGAGGATTTGGAGAAGAGGATTTGGCGAAGAGGATTTGGTGAAGAGGAAAGGCGGGGTGGCATTATGCGAAGAGGCATTATGTGAAGAGGGAATGTGCGAAGTGGCAATTCGTGAGCATAATTTGGCGAAGAGGGAGATAGTAAAAGCGAGTTGGCGAAAAGGCATTGCCGAGGTGGCATATGCGAGGCAACATATGCGAGGAAGAGTTCGCGAGGAAAGTGTGGCGAGGTAGCATATGCGAGGTGACATATGCGAGCTGGATTAGCGGAGTGGCATTGCTAGATCAGTTTGGTGAGCTGGGAAGTGCAAACTGGGAATGGCGAGCTGGCATATGCGAGGTAGTTTTGCCGAGGCGGATTGGCGAGCTAGCAAGCGAGATTTCTAGGGCAGTGGTCTATTTAACCCTAGCAGCTCAGTAGCGTTTTTCACGATTTTTCCTTTCTTCTTTCTTTGTTAATTTCAGTCTTTCCTCAGATTAGTTCCATTTTATTTTCTAAAGCATTAATACTCAAATTAGTGCATTAGACCTCTAGATTATTTTATATTAGGGCAGAAATCATCAAATTTAAGCAAGAAATCTCAGGAATTTTAGTTTTGAAGAAATAAGGTAAATTTTCTTCCAAGGTTATTTTCTTTTAGATTTATTTATGTCTGTTGGTTAGAATAATTAATATTGGGTGTATAGAATTTATTGCAAGCAATTTGAAGTTATTAATGGTAATTAATGTGGAAGAAAATCAAAATTTTGGGACTATTATGAATAGTACCATGAACAGTAAATCCGAATTAAATGCAGATTTTTCTTTAAGAGATAATTAAATTGATGTTGGGAATTAAGAATAGAAACTCTAAGATGATTAAATATTCAGAAATCATGTTAAATATTTTTTTATTTGGAGAAAACCCTAATTTTGAATATTTGGGAAAATTTGTTAGGAGGAGGAAATCAAAGTAATTGAGGAGTTGGAATTGAGCAAATTGCTAAGGAAAAATTTAAGAGAAATTGTTTAAGAGGTAAGTATGAACATTTCATTTGCTTCTTATTTCTTTGAAATAATATGACCAAGCATTCTTAAATTGTTCATCCATATATATATATATATATAATGTAAATGACTTGATCAATTTTCTTAGATCAAGTTCATATGCTTCTTGCTTGTTAAATCAAATTGAATGATGATATATGTTGATGGTCTTGCGACCAATATGCTTCTTATGAGATTGAAACCACATGACCCTATGGATAGAACGCTATTCCCAATGAGAGTAAATTCATTGGTCCATTGTGCACTTTGGGAGTCCGGCTGATAGGGATTTTATCAGTGTTCCACCTAGAGGGGACCATGAGCTCTAGGCGTATGCCTGGCCAAGCATGCGTTCACGTTAAGGTAGCAAGGCTACTGATACGTATGACTTGAAATGAGATCCATTCTATCATATGAGATTTGATAATGCCATTCTTTATGGGCATTTTATATTCTAAACAATAACCATGATTCGATTTGTGATATGATTTGATAGTGCTAATTATGATAAGCACTCATGTTCTTTCAACTAAAAGTTTGAGATTCTTTCATACTTATATATATATATATATATATATATATAT
>CANXYC010509497.1:0-21435 GCA_948193065.1 Aleurites moluccanus
TTTTTTCAAACCCCCCCCCCCCCCCCCCCCCCCCCCCCCCCCCCCCCCCCCCCCCCCCCCACCACCACCACCACCCACCATTCAGCTTCAGGCCTTAGCTCAGGGTTATGTCAATGCCCTGTAACAGTCTCACCAACTGGCAAAGGCATCATTCTTTCTTCTTTCTTCCAATCTTTATGTATGTATTATTTATTTATTTAAATTTAATAATAATTATGAAAACCCTACAATTTTGCGCCAAACTCAAAAAGATACTTAACTTTTTAGCATCCTAACCAAAAGGCTGGCTCCATTCTCTCCCCACATGAAACCATTCTTCTCATGAAAGCACATATCCAACACTTTTTTTTTTTGCAACAAGACAAACTTTCATATTTCTTCCATGATATTATTATTATATTGCAACTTCAGATTTCATGTTCATGTTCAATATTCAGGTTGATTAAAATACTATATATATAAACTCTTAAGATATACCTTTTTATATATAAATCCTCAAAATATATTAGTAAATTTTAGTTTAATAATATTAAAATTATTTTTAAAATTATAAAATTCCGAGTTTAAATTTTTGTCGAAATTAAATTTATTAATAAATCATCTGTCTTGTATATAAGTATAATTAGTTTGCTTTTAATCAAAGTAATAGGATAAAATTTTAAAATTATATAATAATAATAATAATAAAATATAAAAAAATTAATTTGTAATACTATTTACAGAAAAATTAAATAAATGGTTTCCATATATAGAAGCCCTAATGAAACAAAATCAATCTTGGTTACTTTTTGACTGTTAATATTATATATAGAGATCTAGACATGTAACACATGGCTAGGCTCCAAGTTTTAATTACTTAATTAATTCGTTACTTTATTTTTAGAGCTAAATCATTAATTAAATTAAATATCTAAATATCACTTTTGTTTGAGTGGTCCACTTCTTAAAGTAAAATAAGATGGCTCAACAGCAACTAAATCATGATGGATGGAGATTATGTTAATTAGCATTTATTTCATAATTAATAATGTTTAATTGAAAGAGATAAAGTTACTATAATGGGTACAGAATACTAATAATATAATATAATTATATACTCTTTACCTTACTTCAGATTAATATAATTTTTTTTATACTAAAAAAGGAATAGTGATTATAAAAATTTCAATTATTAATTAATTAAGTATTTTCATATTTATTCTAAAAACATATTGTTTCTTTTTCTTTTTGAAAATGTAAAAAAGATCCTTATATTTTTCTGAAAGCACAAAAATAATATTAATGTTATAAAAATAACTCATATATACTGCCCTTCCCTCCATATAATATATTTTTTTAAACAATTTTTATTAAAAAAATTCAATTTAAAATAATTATATTTAAATTTTTTTATCTCTTCAGAGAATAATTAATTAAAATAGTTTATATTATAAAGTTTTACATCACATTTTATATTTTTATTTAATTTATATTTTTTAAAAATATTTTAATATATAATAAAAGTTATTTTAAAAAATTTTAACATGCGATATAAATTATTTAAAAAAATTTTAATATGTGATATAAAATTAACACTTTTGTGCATATTATTATTATTATTATGATAAATTATAATTTAGTTCTTAGATTTTGATTAAAATAATGAAATAATTTTTTTATTTAAAAAATATATAATTTAATTTTTATATTTTTATTTTATAAAAATATATAATCCTTCCGTTTATTTTTTCTTTAACCTTTTCAGTTAAAAATAAATTAAAAGTAAAATACACCCCAAAATATCCTCATCTCTTCCCAAAATACCTACTTCCCTCTTTCAAGTCTCTCTGCCACCATCACTTTATCCTCTATCCTTTCCCGCCATAGTCACCGCTGCTAAGAGTACCACTATTGCCACCACTACCTCCATCGTTTTGCCACCGCTGCCCATCGAGATCCGAAACTCTCCACCCTTCTCCATTCTCACTTTACCACTTCTACAAGTCCCAAAACCTTCCCATTAGACCCCAAACAAAAACCCAAAATCATTGGCTCAGCAACAACAACAACAGGGGATCCGCTACCCGGTGGCTTCCTCTGGTCGTGGCTTCATGCCCATGCTTGTCCGTCCCCCACGCTCTCATCCTCTACCCTTTTGTGTGTGGTTTTTCCCTTTAAGAAAGTTGTTTTGAGGGATTTTAATGGAGGTATTTTCTATTCTATTTCCTCCCTTCAGTTGTGTTTCTATTTATAATGTTTTTTTGAAATTGGATTGGGAAGAGAATTTTGTGGTGGCTTGATTTTTCAAGGGCAGAGGTTATTGATAATGGTGGTTTTAAAATTGAAATAGATGGAGATTTGTCCTCCGCCGTGGCTATGGCTCTGTCGTTGTTCTCAGTGTCGCCGATGGAATTGGTCAGCCACTTCCTTTGCTCATAAGACTCCAAGCCCACCTACATTGGCTTCAACTCTTTCCTCCTCCTTTAACGGCAGTGGCGGCTGTGACTTTTGCATGTTGGTGGTTGCGATTTTAGCAACTAAAAGCTAATTGTTTTTTTTTTTTTTTCATTTGCTTATTGAAAATGGTGGGAAATTAGAGCTTTTGTATAGCCTATTTTGCTATTTTACTGAAGAATTCATTAATGGTAATTGTCACTCAATTTGTGTTGTAACTCTGTGTTTTTAGGCAACAATGTATTAAATTTCAATTTTTATTCCTTTTTTTATTTATTTATTTGGATGAGATGGAAAATTTAAGAATAAATAATGGATATTTTAATTTTTTTATATTTATTTAACCGAAGAAATAGACGGAAGAATTAAATCATTTGACGAAAGGACTAAATCGTTTGACGGATAAAAATATAGGGACTAAATCATATATTCCTTAAAATAAAAGAACTATTTCATTGTTTGATTCAAAATCCAAAAACTAAATTATAATTTATTCCTATTATTATTATTATTATTATTATTATTATTATTATTATTATTATTATTATTATTATTAACTTCTACATTTAACAAATTATAATTGAATATAACTTCTACATATAAAAATTTTTATCTCTTCGCAATTTTAAAAAATTCTAAAAAAATATTTAATTTATTAGATGTAGAATCTCAAATTTTAATATTAAACAAATTGAATTTTTTAAAGATTTACTAAAAATGAAGAGATAAAATTTATTAAATGTAGAAATTACATATTATTTTAATATAAAAAAATGATGGAGTATATAAATACATAAAAGTGTTAATTATGTCATATGTTAAAATATTTTGAAATAATTTTTATCATCTATAAAAATATTTTTAAAAATAAATTAAATAAAAATATAAAAAAGCATAAAATGTAATGTAAAACTATAAAATATAAATTTTAATATAAATGATATTTAATTATTTATTATTTAATTATATAAAAAGGTAAAAAAAAATTAAATCTAATTATGTCAATAAATACTTATTTAATAAAAATTATTTATAAAAATTATAATTAATTTAAGAATAACTAAAGTACTAATAATTAAGTAAAAAAATATAATTAAATAAGTTAATAATAAATTTGGATTAGTAAAATCAAGATTATTTTGTGCCTTTAAAAGTCAGAGTCATTTTTACATCAGAAAGAAAAAATGAACTAACAGAAAGTTGATAGAGAGAGGGATTTGATGAGCTATTTTTATAATGTTAGGGTTATTTTTGTATTTTAAAAATATTAGAGTTATGTTTAGGCCTTTATATATATATTAAAAAAAAAAGGCAATGCATTTTTTGAATATATATATGGGAAATATTTGAATATTTTTTCCATTAATCAGTCATTAGAACCTCTTCCTATAATATCAAACTACTTATTTATCATTAGGGAAAGGTCATTGCCACTGAGTGGGGACCTAAAATATGCTTAGGCACTCTAAAATTTCAATTCATAATGGAAGTATATATTTATAGAATAATTATTTATGTCAATGGGATCTAATCTCATTGATTTAATTATTGATACTCTTCCTTGATAAATAATAAATAAATAAATTTTTCAAAAAATAATTTAATTATTAATTCAATTTTTTTTTTCCTTTTTCCACCCTCTCACTTGGATTAGTTCCATTTTTCTTTTTCTTTTTCTTTATTTAAACATATATATCAATATATAGTTATCTTTATATTAAACATGAAATTATTTTCTATAAAAAATTGTAATATTTATAATTATATATTGGTTTATATTATATATGGAGGTAGATAGGGGAGAATAGAGAGAGAAAAGGTGAGAAAGGAAAAAAAAAATAGAAATTCTTTATTTAGATATGTTAAAATATTATTATCATTATTTTTAGTTTTAATTTATTGAGTACATTTGAAATTAATTTTATAAATTTAAAGTACAATTCATTACTTGTTAAGGTTTAAATATAATTGGAAATTAGTGTAAAAGTTTGATTTTTTTTTCCTTAAAATCTTAATAATTTAGAAATAATTTATTAATTTGAGCTTTTTGTTCAATTATGTGATTATTATTTAAAATTAATAAATAAATATACTTAAAATTTTAATATTAATTAAACTAAATCATTTCATGTTTAAATATTAAATTTTGAGTTAGAATATAAAAATTAATTAAAAAATATATCAAATTTAAATATTTAATTAAACTGAATTAAAAGATGAAAATTAAAACTGAGTTTATATAACTTGAAATGTCTTTAAAGTCTTAAAATAGAATGATAAATGATATTAAGTAGATTAGGTTATTTAATCATATCATGGAATGGGTTGGGCCAATGAAAACATATCTTTCAACTCAAATCACATGCTAATAAGAATCTTTTTCCTTAACAGAAAGTCCCATCAAAGAGTACCTAAGGCCAGGAATTTCTTTTTTTCTTTTTTTTTCCCCTTTTTTTTTCCTCTACTTTTAGCGACTGGCATCGGTCAGTGGTGGCTAGCATGCTAAAGAGTAAGAAATTCGAGACTTTTGAGTGAATATACTTTTACTGTTGAAATGTGTTCATGATAAATACACATAAATATAATTTTTAATCAAAGTAATGTTGCTCCTGACCTAATGCTTTCTCTTGTTATTTTGCTCCAACGGGACTGTACACCATTATGCAGTCCATTTTAATCTCCAACCCAACACTATTTTACACTGCAAAATAATATTAATGAACAGTAAAACACTAACTATTTATCATCGCCAAATTTTTTTTTTATTTTATTTTATGTATAAAAAGTTTATAATTAAAATAAATATTTTACAAGTTCATTATTTTTTTTTTTTACTTTTATTCTAAATAATATATAAACAGTAAATGAGTCATTTAAATTAATAAATTATTATAATTTAATTTATTATATTATTATTTTGCTAAATTGATAATTAAATTTTTTTAATAAATATGTAAATTATATTTATCTATGAACAATTATTGAAATATTATAAAATAGTGAAGAATTATAATAAATTGTATAAAATAAATAAAAAAGAATATAAAAAGAATATTCTTTTTTGGTGTAAAAAATGGTGTTAGAAATGGAGTTATGGTTGGAGATAAAATTACTGTTTGATGTGATATAAACTGTAAAATGGTATAAAGTTGACTGTATTTTAGTATTGTGGGTTGGATATGACCTAAGGTGAATTATTACATTTCTTTTGAAATTTATCATATATAGTTAAAATAATCATTCATATTACTTGTTTTTTATTTTTTATTTATTTAACTTTTATTATATTTTAAATTTTATCTAACAATTTCTAAATGATTCAAGTATTATTAACATTGTAAATGATAAGAAAAAGTTATAGGTATAAAAGGCTTTTTTTTATTTAATTTTGTTGTATAAGTATAATTCTCATTTTTTTTAATAATTTTAAATTTTTTTAAGTGATGAAGTTTAATTTTTAGAATTAATTGTAATTGTAATCATTAATCAAAATTAAAATAAAAAATAACATATATTATTATACCTCTTGATAAATTTTATTTTTGGGATCCCGGTTCAAACTTTATTCACTATTGGGATTATGCTGGAGGTGCTGGATTTGAGCGATAGACCATGGAGTTGCTGTATTTTTGGGTCATGTCCTACAAGAGAAAAGAAAGAGAAATAGAGACGGTCAAATTTTCGATCTAGCATATGCCCTTCAATGCTCAAATCAGAGATTGCATTTGTGAAGTAAAAACTTGGAAGTATTTAAGTGTGAATAATGTTCTACACTTCTTATCTCTCCCGATGAAAAGATAGGCATAGGTATTTTTAAGCTGAGTTTCTACTTGAGAATTAAAATGAATAGTGACTGTTGGGCCCCATTGTGCTTGATGTTGATTTTGATGATAACAAAACATTTCAATGTATTAATTATGCTAACAATTTTGTTTGAGTTAGTTAAGACATGAGAAATCATGACTATTACTAAATCATTGGTTTAACACATTTGAAAGATTTTAATGATAAAATTCAATGTGAAATTGGAACTCATATCAACATCATGAAAAATGCCATGAAGTGCACATGTTAAGGGGGAATATGCTTTGAGAAATGCCAGACAAGTCAAATCATCAATTGCAAGAAATGTAGAAGTAGTGGGCGCTACTAGATAAGTCACAACTACATTAGAAGTCGTAGACGTGAATGTGTTTGTCGCAGGCATTACTAAGAAGTTTAGAGATTGGCAGAAGTTCAAGTCCCAAACATGGCAATATTATACCAGTTTGAGTCGTAGCCGTTACCAAAGTAACGGGCGCAAGTATTAGAGTAGCAAGCTGCTAATGATTCACAGCTACTACAGTCAAGTCGCAAGGTGCGAATTCCAAGACTAAGGTGATATTTACGGGCACAACTAATTAGTCGTAGTTGCTACTAAGAAGGCCTAAGTTGGACAGTAGCTTTAGTCCCATGATGGGCGATATTCACGGGTGCGACTATTGCAGTTGTAGGCTCGACTTGAAGAATTCACAGACACGAAAGTTGGTAGTTGATAGTGAAGTGTTTCTGTATCGAAGAAGTCACGGCCATAAATCTGCAGATAGAAACAAAAAAACTAGCCATTGGAAAGCAAGTATAACTGTATTTAAGAGGGTAAAACAACTATATTTCATGTTGAGATATGAATATGAGATAGTGAGAAGTTTAAATACAAGAGAACAACTATTGTGAATCATTTGTAGAGATATTACTTGTAATCATTCATATTAATGGGTTATAGAGCTTATTAATTGTACAACAATAATTGTGAGTTATTGTTTGTAAAATCTTTGAGATTGTTGAGACTCATTGATTATTTGACAATTTGGGAAAAGTAAAACGAGATTTTCTTCTTCTCATCTCTTTTATCTTTTAAGGGTTTGAGTGTGAGCTAAATAGGAAAACACTTCTAAAGGTTTGAGTGTGAGCCTTGTAAAAATACTTTGAAAGATTTGATTGTGAAGCTAAACACTTAGGTTTTTGATGTTGCTCTTGTAAAAAGATCTACATAGTACGGTATAACTGTGAGCCTTGTGAAAAACACTTTGTAAAGTTTGAGTGTGAGTCAAAACACTTGGATTTGATCTTGTACTCGTACAAGGATCAATTGAAAGTAAAAAATCTCAAGTGTGATATTGAGAAGTGGATGTAGGTAAGGAGTTGGCCAAACTACTATAAATCTAGTGTCTGATTCTCTCTTCCTATAAATCTTGTGTTTGATTCTCTCCTCCCTACGCTCCTCATGCATTATTGTTTTATGGTTACTTTGCATATATACTTTGCTCATTTATACATGCATAAACATTAGCAGTTGAATTGGTTTAAATACATTGAATATTTACTTTCGCTATAACTAGTTCACTTATTTTGTTAATGAATTTTAATTTGTGATTAGATTTTAATTTTGTCAACCAATTCACCCCCCTCTTGGTTGTCATTTGGATTTTCAATTGGTATCAGAGTTTATTCTCTTCACTTAGGATTTAATCATCTAAGAGTAGATCTTATGGCAACATATAAAAATTTTGTATGTAGAGTAGATAGATCACCTTATTTTGATGGTAGAAATTATGGAATTTATGCAAGTGAAACCGTAGATTACCCGGATATTTTAGATGAGGAGTTATGGAAGGTTGTAGAAGATGACCTATGTTTAATCAAACCTAAAAGTCAGTAGCATGAATATGAAGAACATCTATTTGCATTAATCATCAAAGCCATGCAAATACTAAGGAACTCTCTAAATGAAAATGATTATAATAAAGTGTCCTCATGTGTTAGTACTAATAAAATATGAAATTTACTTGATTATACTAATAACACTAACACCTCTTGTGAAGTTAATAAAACTTTAGATATAAACACTCCTACTCATCAACAACAAGAAGAAAATGATGAGCAAGAAAAAAACGATGCAACAATAAAAAAGAGATAGTAGCTTGAAATGTTCAAACTGTACATGTGATGAGGAACATACTCATGAGGTAATATCAAATCCCTCAAACTCAATTGATGATGATTTTTCATATGATAAGTTACTAGATGCATTAGAGACTATGTGCATTGAATTTGAGAAAATAAGAAAGGAAACAAAATGTTCAAATGTCAAATTGATTATTTGATATATGAAAAAGAATATTTGAATAATGAACTTTTTTCATTAACTTCTACCAATGATGGTCTAGAAAAGGAAAACAAAATGCTATTGATGAAATCTCAAGCTTGTTATCAAGTTTTGAAAGAGAATGAAATTTTTAAAGATGAATTAATCAGTCTAAAATCGTCTATTTCAAAATAAGAAAAAGTAAAAGAAAGGATGAATTTAGAAGCACCATTCATTAGACATAGACTTAGTCATACCTTCAATGAGAAAAGACATAAGCATAACATTCATGGACATGCATATAAATTTAATGGATATTGCTATTCATATAATGGTTATGGACACAAATCTTATTTTTGCAAAATAAAAAGGAATCATTCATAGAAAATTAGAAATAATATGAAGTCACACAAATATTTTTCGTATTGCAATATATATGGTCATATTATTCATGAATGTGCCATTAAAAAAAAGCAATCTAAAATCAAATTGATTTGGATTGCTAAAGGTATAAAGGCTAACCCCCAAGAACCCAAAATGAAATGAGTACCAAAGACATGTTTTTATGTGCAAAATTTTGAGAAATCAAATGATGATGAAGAAGTCACATTGTTTGAAATCCCAAGAAAAATATGTGCAATGGATACCAAAATTCAAAATAGGCTAACCGCCTTCAAGGGATTAAAGTTCATGGATACAAGTGGTAACTCTAGAATTTAAATCTTTATTTAATATGTATTACCACTATGATAATGTTTTATATTTTTATGCCTACTAATTTGAATGAAAATTATTGAATATGTTGAGGCTATGCATCTATGCATATTATTGTGATAATTGTGCTTGAATCTTGAGATTATATTTTTTTTGTGCAAATTTGTTTTGATAATTTCTTGAGTAGCCCTTGAACACTTTTTGATTTATTAAGGGGAGAAATGCTTGAAAAAGGGGGATAAATAATTTGAAACCTATTATGTATCGAGCTATTTTTTTTCTAAGGTGGAGTGCAAAATCTTTTTGATGATATCAAAAAGAGAGAGAATTTATATACAAGTGTTTAAATTTAATTGGTTGAGCTTATATTCATGAACTACTTTGCTTGTCTCTTAAACACTTGTATATATGGTTTTGTTATCATAAAAAAGAGAGAGATTGTTGGACCCCATTGTGTTTGATGTTGATTTTGATGATAACAAAATATATTAATGTGTTAATTATGTTAACTATTTTGTTTGAGTTAGTTAAGGCATGAGAAATCATTACCATTACTAAATCATAGGTTTAACACATTTGAAAGATTTTAATGCCAAAGTTCAATGTGAAATTTGAACTCATATTAACATCAAGAAAAATACCATGAAGTGCACTTTCTAAGGGGAGTATGCTTTCAGATATGAAAGACAAGCTAAATCATCAATTGCAGGAAATGCAGAAATAGTGGGTGCTACTAGATAAGTCGCAGCTGTGAATGTGTCTATTACAGGAGTTACTAAGAAGATAAGAGAGTGGCCAAAGTTCAAGTCCCAGACATGGCAGTATTCGCAGGCGCTACCAGTTTGAGTCGCAACCATTACCAAAGTAGCAGGCATGAGTATTCGAGTAGTAGACGCTACTAATGGTTCATAGCTGCTACAGTCAAGTCGTATGTGCAAAGGGCAAGTCCAAGGCTAAGGCGATATTTGCGAGCACGACTAATCAGTCGCTGGCGCTACTAAGAAGACCTCAATTGGACAGTAGCTTCAGTCCTAGGATGGGCGATATTGGCAGGTGCGACCACTACAATCGTAGGCTCAAAAGTTGATAGCTAATTATGAAGAGTTTCTGTATTGAAGAAGTCGCGGCCACTACCAAGTAGTTGCAGGCATGAATTTGCAGACACAAACAAAAAAATTAGCCCTTAGAAAGCAAGTACAATTGCATTTAAGAGGGTAGAATGATTCTATTTCTTGTTGTGATAGAAATATGAGATGGTGTAAAGTTTAAATACAAGCGAATAACCATTGTGAACCATTTATTGAGATATATAATATCTGCCATTTTATAGTATTTTTATTGATTTTGTATGTTTGGAAAATTATTTTAATTTCAAATGAGAATGTTGAGAATTACAGGAATTTTCTAAAATTTTGATGTTGCAGGATTTTGTGATGATAATTTCATATTCTTAAAGGCATAATTTGGTGAAGTATAAAACATAAAAATTGTGAATTTATGTCTTGATTATAATTCTGTAAAATGGTTTGGCAAAATTATATATGTGTGATGAGTTGTATCCATTTGAGCAAGGATGGTCTGGTTGAGAGTTTCTGCAGGGATGCAATGTCTATTTGGAATTATTGGGAATGACTGAGGTAGAATTAGTTAAAGGTGTAAACATGAAAATTTTTCATTTGTATGTTGAGATAATGACTGTAAAATTTCAAAATTTTTGGATAAGTGTATCTTAGTGTAGAATGAGTTTTATCAGACCTGTTCGGAGAGATTCTAAGACAGCAAGTTTAGGTAACTTTTGGAGAGTCACCATGGTCTGTGTGTTGGTCCTTTTGATTTGAAATTTTGATATGTTGTGATCCTGCATGTTGATTGTAAGTTATAAAAAGAATTAGTAAGTTTGGATATTTGTAGCTCATTTGCGAGCTGGCTGAGTATGAGATATCCAGGCAGGGTTTTTAGCTTAGAGGAATTTTGTTATGGCGAGCCAGCAAAATGAGGAGGCATTTTCCGAAGTGGTGAAATGGCGAAGTGGCAAAATGGCGAAGTGAGTTTTCCGGAGTGGCAATTCTCCAAGAGAATTTGGCGAAGAGCTAAGGTGAAGAGGATTTGGCGAAGAGCTAAGGCGAAGAGCATTTGGCGAAGAGGTTAGCGAAGAGGCATTATGCGAAGAGGGAATGTGCGAAGTGGCAGTTTGCGAAGAAGCGAAGAGGTGAAGAAGCATTGCCGAGGTGGCATATGCGAGGAAGAGTTCGTGAGGAGAGTCTAGCAAGGCAGCATACGTGAGGTAGCATATGCGAGCTAGAATAGCGAGGAGGAAATGTCTAATCAAGTTTGGCGAGCTGGGAATGCGAAGTGGGAACGGCGAGCTGGTTAGGCGAGGTAGCTTTGCCGAGGCAGGTCTGGCGAGCGAGCTGGCTAGCGTGTTTCTGGGGCAATGTTTTATTTAAACCTAGCAACCCCAGTAGCGTTTCACGATTTTTTTTCTTTCTTCTTCCTTCGATTAAAAATTCAGTCTTTTTCTCATATTTGTTCCATTTTATTTTCTAAGGCATTAATAATTAAATTAATGCATTAGACTTCTAGATTATTCAGTATTAAGGCAGAAATCATCAAATTTGGGCAGTAATCTCAGGAATTTCAGTTTGAAAAAAATAAGGTAAATTTTCTTCTCAAGCTATTTCCTTTGAGTTTATTTAAGTCTATGGATTAGAATAATTAATACTGAGTATATAGAATTTATTGCTAGTGATCTAAAGCTATTAATGATAATTAATATGGGAGAAATTTGGAGGTTGAGACTGTCATGAATAGTAACTCCAAAAATTTAATGCAGAAATTTC
This sequence comes from Aleurites moluccanus, assembly GCA_948193065.1. Classification (NCBI taxonomy): domain Eukaryota; kingdom Viridiplantae; phylum Streptophyta; class Magnoliopsida; order Malpighiales; family Euphorbiaceae; genus Aleurites; species Aleurites moluccanus. The sequence goes on from CANXYC010509497.1 coordinate 12,112, forward strand.
TTAAAGAGATAAATGAAATTGTTGTTGGAAATTAAGAATAGAGACTCTAAGATAATTAATTAATGAAAAATCATGTTGAATATTATTGGTTTAGAGAAACCCTAATTTTGTGTATTTGAAAAATTTCTTAGGAGGAGAAAATCGGATTAATTGAGGAATTATAAGTAGGCAGATTGCTAAGAGGAATTTAAGAGAAATTGTGTAAGAGGTAAGTATGAACATCCCATTTGATTAATGTTCTTTGAAATTAAAATGACAAAGTATTCTTATATTTGATTATCCTATTGTGTGTGTGTGTGTGTATATATATATATATATATATATATATTTCCTTGAGTAATGTGAATGGCTTGATCAACCTTTTTGGATCAAGTCTATATGTTTCTTATTTGTGAATCCCGATTTGAATAATGATGCATGAAATGGTCTTGCAACTAATATGATTCCCATGAGATTGAAACCCCATAACCCATGGATAGAACGCTCTTCCCAATGAGAGTAAATTCATTGGTCCATTGTGCACTTTGGGAGTCCAGCCGATAAGATTTTTATCGATGTTCCACCTAGAGGGGGTCATGAGCTCTAGGCGCATGCCTGACCAAGCATGTGTGCACGTTAAGGTAGCAAGGCTACTGATACGTATGATATGATATGAGATCAGTTCTTCCAGATGAGATTTGATAATGTCATTCTTTGTGGACATTCTACGTTCTAAATATGAACTATGATTTAAATTATGACATGATTTGATATAGCCAGTTTGTTCTTAGAACCAAGTTTCCTTCAAGAAAATTTATGATTTCTTTCATACCTATATGTATAATTATTTGTTTCTGACTATAATTCGATATTCAGTTTCTTATTGCATGATGTTCATTTCTTCCTGAGTTGAAGGCTCACTCCTCTTCTGTGATTTTCAAGTGATAACTTAGCTCGTGAGGGAGTCAATAGAGAGGATCGGGCTTCTTGACTTGTTTACTCCAAGAAGCTACATTGTAATGATTCTTTTGAGATATTTTGTATATTTAATTAATGGTATTATGATACAATATGTATTGAAGTATACTCTAGAGCTCTGTAGTTAGTCATTCGAGGATACTAGTATATTTTGATGTATGGTTGTTACCTTTTTGGGTACTCTTATTCCTCAGTGATGTGGGATGTCTCTTTTGATCATTATGGAACAAGAGAAAGATATGATTGATTTCAATTATATGTATGGACATGATAGATGTATGATAAGATATGATAATGCAATTTATTTGATGATGATGAGATTCATGATTTATGAGTTTTACGGGTTTATGGTGGTCTTAAGCCTACCCTTGCCCTAGGACCGTCGCACCACTGGAGTTGGGTTGTGACAAGATATTACTTCTAATCATTCATATTAATGGGTTATGGAGCTTATTAATTGTAAAATAATAATTGTCAGTTTTTGTTTGTAAAATTTTTGAGGTTGTTGAAACTCATTGATTACTTGAGAGTTTGAAAAAAGTAAAAAGGATTTTTTTTTTCTTTTCATCTCTTGTATCTCTTAAGGGTTTGAGTGTGAGCCAAATAGGAAAAAATTTATAAAGGTTTGAGTGTGAGCCTTGTGAAAATACTTTGTAAGGTTTGAGTGTGTGCCTAAATACTTAGGTTTTTTATGTTACTTCTGTAAAAAGATCTATATAGTAATATTTGAATGTGAGCCTTATGAAAAATACTTTATAAAGTTTGAGTGTGAGCCAAAATACTTGGGTTTGATCTTGCACCTCTAGAAGGATCGATTGAAAATGAAAATCTCAAGTGTGATCTTGAGGAGTGGATATAGGTAAGGAGTTAGTCGAACCACCGTAAATCTTATATTTGATTATCTCTTCCTTACACTCCTCATCCATTATTGTTTTATGATTACTTTGCATATATATTTTACTCATTCATACATGCATAAAAATTAGTAGTTGAATTGGTTTAAATATATTGAATATTTGTGTCCGCTATATTTAGGTCAATTATTTTGTTAATGATTTTTAATTTGTGATTAGATTTTAATTTTGTCAAGCAACCAATTCACCCTCCCCTCTTAGTTGCCATTAGGATTTTCAATTGGTATCAGAGCTTGTGTTCTTTACTTAGGATTTAAACATCCAAGAGTAGATTATATGGCAACATATAAGAATTCTGCATGTAGAATAGATAGACCACCTTATTTTTATGGTAGAAATTATATAATTTGGACAAGTGAAATGGAACATTGCCTGAATATTTTAGATGAGAAATTATGGGAAGTTATAGAAGATGGCATATATTTAATTAAAATTAAAAGTTAATTGCATGAGTATGATGAACATCTATTTGCATTAAACATCAAAGCTATACAAACACTAAGGAACTTTCTAAATGAAAATGATTACAATAGAGTGTTCTCATGTGTTAGTGCTAATGAAATATAGAATTTACTTGATTCTACTTATAATACTATCACCTCGTGTGAAGTTGATAAAACTTTAGATATAAACACTCTACTCATCAACAACGAAAAAAAGATGATGAGCAAGAGGAAATGATGCAACAATCAAGAAGAGATAGTGGCTTGCAATGTTCAACCTCCACAACTGATGAGAAATACAAAGATGAGGAACATACTCATGAGGTAATATCAAATCCCTCAAACTCAATTGATGATTATTTTTTATATGATGAGTTACTAGATGTATTAGAGACCATGTGCATTGAATTTGAGAAAATAAGAAAGGAAAACAAAATGTTCAAATGTTAAATTGATAATTTGATATATGCAAATGAACATTTGAATAATGAACTTCTTTCATTAATTTCTACCAATGATAGTCTAAAAAAGGAAAACAAAATTCTATTGATGAAATCTCAAGCTTATGATCAAGTTTTGAAAGAGAATGAAGTTCTTAAAGATGAATTAATCAGTCTAAAATCTTTTTTTTCAAAGCAGGAAAAAGTAAAAGAAAGTATGAATTTAGAAGAACCATTAATTAGACCTAGACTTTGTCCTGCCCCTAATGAGAAAAGACATAAGTATAACATTATAACATTTATGGAAATAAATGTAAATTTAATGGATGTTGCTATTAATGTGATGGTTATAGATACAAACCTTATGTTTGCAAAAGAAAGAAAGAAAGAAAGGAATCATTCATATAGAATTAGAAATAATATGTTATCTCGAAAATATTGTTCTTATTGCAATATATATAGTCATATTATTCATAAATGTGCCATTAAAAAGAAGCAATCTAAAATCAAATTAGTTTGGGTTATTAAAGGCACAAAGGCTAACTCTCAAGGACCCAAAATGAAATGGGTACCAGATACTTCTTCTTATATGCAAAATTTTGGGAAATCAAATAATGAAAAGAAGTCATATTATTTGAAATTCAAAGAAAAAGGAGCAAAAATATATGCAATAGATGCCACAACTCAAAATATTCTCACCTCATTCAAGAGATTAAAGTTCATAGCTACAAGTGATAACTCTAAAACTTTAAATTTTTATTGAATGAATATGTGTTACCACTATTATAATGTTTTATATTTTTATGCCTATTGATTTGAATGAAAATTGATGAATATGTTGAGGCTATGTATTTATGTATATTATTGTGATAATTGTTCTTGAATCTTGAGATTAAACAATTTTTGTGCAAATTTATTTTGATGATCCCTTAAGCAGCTCTTGAACACTTTTTAATTTATTAAGAGGGAGAAATGCTTGAAAAAGGAGGAGAAATAATTTGAATCTCATTATATATTGAGCTATTCTTTTTCCAAGGAGAGTACAAAATCTTTTTAATGATATAAAAAATGGTATTTAATTGGATGAGCTTATATGCATAAACTACTTGGCTTGTCTCTTAACTACTTGTATGTATAGTTTTATTATCATAAAAAATGATGAGATTTTTGGACCCCATTGTGTTTGATGTTGATTTTGATGATAACAAAATATATCATTGTGTTAATTATGCTAATAATTTTGTTTGAGTTATTAAGGTATGATAAATCATGACAATTGCTAAATCATAGATTTAATACATTTGAAAGATTTTAATGGCAAAGTTAAATGTACAATTGGAACTCGTACTGACATTAAGAAAAATGTCATGAAGTACACATGCTAAGGGGGAGCATGCTTTTAGAAATACAAGACAAGCCAAATCATCAATTGCAGGAAATACAGAAATAGAGGGCGTTATTAGATTAGTCGCAACCACAACAAGAGTCGCAAACGCAAATGTGTCGATCGCGGGTGTTACTAAGAAGTCCAGAGTGTGGCATAAATTTAAGTCCCAAATAGGACAATATTCGCGGGCGCTACCAGTTTGAGTCGCAGCTGTTACCAAAGTAGCGGTCGTGAAAGCTATAGTCAAGTCGCAGGTGCAAAAGGCAAGTCCAAGGTTGAGGTGAAATTTGCAGGTGCTACTAAGAAGACCTCAATTGGACAATAGTTTCAGTCCCAAGATGGACAATATTCATGGGTGTGACCATTGCAGTCGCAAGCGTGACTTGAAGAATTCACAGGCGCAAAAGTTAGTAGTTGACTGTGAAGAGTTTTTGTGTCAAAAAAATCGTAGTTGTGAATTTATAGATGCAGACAAAAACTAACCATTGGAAAGTAAGTACAATTGCATTTAAGAGGGTAAAATGGTTTTATTTCTAGCTGAGATATAAATATGAGATGGTGGTAAGTTTAAATGCAAGAGAATAATCATTGTGAAACATTTATTGAGTTATTACTTCTAATCATTCATATTTATGGGTTATAGAGCTTATTCATTGTAAAACAATAATTGTGAGTTATTGTTTGTAAAATTTTTGAAGTTGTTGAGACTCAATAATTATTTGAGAATTTGAAAAAAGTAAAAGGGAAATTTTCTTCTTCTCATCTCTTATATCTCTTAAGGGTTTGAGTGTGAACCAAATAGAAAAACACTCGTAAAGGTTTGAGTGTGAGCATTGTGAAAACACTTTATAAAATTTAAGTGTGAGACACTTAGGTTTTTTTATGTTGCTCCTGTAAAAAGTTCTACTTAGTAAGATTTGAGTGTGAGTCTTGTAAAAAATATTTTATAAAATTTGAGTGTGAATGAAAACACTTGAGTTTGATCTTGTACTTGTAAAAAGATCAATTAAAAGTAAAATCTCAAGTGCGATCTTGAGAAGTGGAAGTAAATAAGGAGTTGATCGAACCACAATAAATCTTGTGTTTAATTATCTCTTCCCTACACTCTTCATACATTATTGTTTTATGGTTAATTTGCATATATATTTTACTTATTTATACATGCATAAACATTAATAGTTAAGTTGATTTAAATACAATAAATATTTATTTCTTTTATAATTAATTCAATTATTTTATTAATGAATTTTAATTTGTGATTAGATTTTAATTTTGTCAAACAATCAATTCAACCCCTCTTAATTATCATTGGAACTTTCAATAACGTTGCTGCTTCTAATTAGAGGATTTGTATCATATCATATTGTTGACAGACAATGCAATAATGTTTAGGCAAATTCACTATTAGCCTTAGAATTTATTGCTAATTTGATCTGAATCTTGTTTTCCGAAAAGGTAAGGAGTTGCTTACTTTCATATATAAGATACGATTGAAAGAGGTGTTGAGACAAAGACTCCTTATATAAAGACCAAGATCTTTCAATGGCAAAATAAGATATTACTAAGACGTGGTAATTTTTTAAAAAGTTTGGATATTATTATAATTTTTTAAAAATATTTTGAGTTTTTTTATCATTATATTATATAATTTTTTATTTAATTATAAGCTTTTTAACTGCAATAGTTTACCCTTCTAAATTTTTTTATTAAAAGATTCTTTTATGAGAAAATATAATAATCTTAAGAGCAAAATTTAACAATTTTCACAAAATTTGCAAAAAGAAACAACCTTTTAATTATTATATTAAAGTAATTAATTAACCACAGCAAAAATTATTTTTCCAAAACTATCCTCTTATTTCTAAAATAGTGATGTTCCAACAAATTCTAAGTTAATCAAACTTAAATTGTAACTAATATTCCCAGTGTGGATAATTTTTTTTAAAATAAATTTAACTTTGCTTGTAATTTAAATTCAAAAATTTTTTAATTCTTCAAAAAATTTAGTATAATTAGATGGAAAATTGATAGATGTTATAAATATATATATAATTATGGATGTCATTTTATTTTTTTTTATTACTTCATTATTTTATATGTCTTTTCATATATTTCTTTATACTATTACTTGATGTATTTATTATGTGTATTATATTTAATTTTATTATATTATTTATAATATGTAATTTATAGTGAATTTATGTTATAATTGATGATGAATTTATATATTATAATATATAATGAAGAAAAATCTTATAAATAGGAATTGCTGTTACTTTATAATATATCAAGATAATAATAAAAAACGTTATTTTTTATAATTTTATTATTATTGTTGTTATATTATTATTTTTGTTCTTATTTTATTTATTTTTTATAACAATAGAAGATAAATCTCATTAAATATTTAGTTTGCCAAACTTTTTTTTTTTTCAAAATTAATGAGAGGCTTTCACTCATTAATTACCAATTCTCTTAATAATAATAATAATAATAATAATAATCAGATTAATCAGTGTCCCAATCAGAAAATAGGGATTAATAGTAAATTCTTTAATATTATATACTGTTTGCTTCAAATCTTGACATCATTACTTGTCTGGCTTAGTGGGTCACAGACTCACAGGTGATTTTCATTAAGTCCACATGTCTGCCACTACTGTATAAAAATGTAAAGAGAGTTCCATGCCAAGCAAAAAGCCCCTTTTCAGCTTCTCCAATTCAACCAATTAATCTCCTAATTACAATTTTTTTTAAAAGAGTTATTATAAATAAGTATCAATTACAAATATTTATAAATGTTAATATTTAATAGTGGATAAATTTTAATAACTCATTAGACAAAAATATTCCTGAATAATTTTTGTTTAGTGTGGGATTTCAACCTGAGACTTCTTCATGGGAGTTCTTTTTTTTTTTTTAATCATGTCCCAAGTTAAATTTAATTGATAATATCATTTGTAATCGTAAAACTATAAAAATTAAATATAATGATAAATTTTAAATGTTTCATTACATTAAATATTAGCTATTTAAATATATTATCGTAGAAAATAAAACAATGTTATCAACGTAATTATTAAAAGATTTATAATTAATTATTATTATTAAATTAATAATTAAATAATCAAATGCGTCTTATTTTATAAATTAAAAGTTGACAGAATAAAATTTTAAAATTCTATCTAAATGACACTCATTATTTATCAACTTATTATTTATATTTACTATTGTATCTAAATTTAAATTTATTGCATCAAAATACTTCAACCTCAATTTGGTTGCGACAATAACCCTTTATATCTTTTTTCGATCTCTAGCTCGTCAGATCTCTTATGTGGCATATAAATTATCATTTTTTAATATTATTTCATGCGAATCTATATGTCAGTTGAATCCTCCTTCTACACACGTGCACAATGCCCTATGCTAGAACAAACTAGTCCCTCTCTAACCCATCTCTTTTATTAGTCTCTCACACTCTAACCTGTCTTAGTTTTGTATATCATAGAAAAGGGAGAGTTGAATTATCCACCTACCTATAAGCCATAGAGCCGACCAAACCCTTCAAACTACATTACCTGAAAAAACTAAATAGAGACCAAAACCTATTTCTATAGAAAAAGATTAGCCAAAAATTGAAACTAGAAATGTAAACATAAAAGAAAAACTAGTGAGAAACTGAAACTTATTTTCTATCGCAACTATTTGCAAGGATCATGTTATGATTGGTCATAGCAGTAAGTTAAGCTCAATGACAAAAATTAAAGATACAAAATAAGAACAGAGTAAGTACAAAAGATAACTGTCACACCCCAACTTCAGTGGCGCAACGATCCTAAGACAAAGGTAGACTTAAAATCACCATAAATCCGTAAAACTCACAAATCATGAAATTTCATTATTATCAAATTAATCACTATATCACATTTTATCATACATCTATCATGTCCATACATATAATTAAAACCAATCACATCTTTCTATATCATTTCATATCTTTCTCTTGTTTCTTAATGATCAAAAGAGACAAATCACATCACTGAGGAACAAGAGTACCCAAAAAGGTAACAATCATACATCAAAATATTTTAGTATCCTCAAGAGACTAACTACGGAACTCTAGAGTATACTCCAATACATATTGCATCATAATATCATTAATAAATATACAAAATATCTCAAAAGAATTATTACAATGAAACTTCTTGGAGTAAATAAATCAAGAAGCCCGATCTTCTCTATTAGCCCCTTCACGAGCTAAGCTATCATCTAAAATCCACAGAAGAGGAGTGAGCCTTCAACTCAGTAAGATATGAACATTATACAATAAGAACTGAATATCGAATAATGGTCATGAATAAATAATCATACATATAGGCATGAAAGAGGTCATGAGCTTTACTTGAAAGAAATATGGTTTTCATAATAAATTGGCTATATCAAATCATGTCGAGTTCAAATCATGGTTTATATTTAGAACAAAGAATGCCCACAAAGAATGGCATTATCAAATCTTATCTGGTAGAACTGATCACATATCATAACATACGTATCGGTAGCCTTGCTACCTCAATGTGCACACATGCTTGGCCAGGCATGCGCCTAAAGCTCCTGGCCCCCTCTAGGTGGAACACCCATAAAAACCCTATCGGTTGGGATCCCAAAGTATACAATGGACCAATGAATTTACTCTCATTGGGAAGAGCGTTCTATCCATGGGTCATGGGTTTCAAAATCATAAGAAGCATATTGGTCGCAAGACCAACATCAAATAACATCATTCAAATCGGGTTCACAAGCAAGGAATATATGTACTTGATCTAAGAAGATTGATCAAGCCATTCACATTATTCAAACATATATATATATATATATATATATATATATATATATATATATATATATATATATACACACACAATAGAGAATCAAATAAAAAAAATACTTGGTCACTTTAATTTCAAAGAATAATAATTAAATAGGATGTTCATACTTACCTCTTACATAATTTCTCCTAAATTCCTCCTTAGAATTCTGCTCGATTAATTCCTCAACCAATTCGAATTTCTCCTCCTAAGAAATTTCTCAAATATACAAAATTAAGGTTTCTCCAAACCAATAATATTTCCATATGATTTCCTATTAATTAATTATCTTAGAATCTCTATTCTTAATTCCCA